>CAIGRN010078762.1:0-31893 GCA_903798345.1 Fraxinus anomala
ATTTTATACGATATTATGATGCATATTTCGAGAATAATAAGTACATCATGATAAAGGAATTATGTGTTACATCTTTAGTATAAATGTATAAACATACATAAATGACAGTATTATAATTTTCTAAATGCTCTACTCACTGAGATTATCTTTTCATATATTTTCTTAATCTTTTTACTTATAGGAGGCAGTTGACTAAGCAGGATTGAATGTTATTTTGATAGTTTTGCAGCAATTACCACCACCAATTGTAGGTTCTTTTGCTTAAACTATATAACCAGCAAGCGAATCATTTACATCATATTTGGGAATTTTTGTATTTAAATGTACCAATGATCACGATGGAATATTGTAAACTAACTGCTTTACTATTATCTTTTTGAGATGCTGTTATGATGTATAGTGATGTAGATGCTTTTGGTTGGACGAACGATTGATATTATGATGTTGGTATATTGGTGTTTGGAAAAATTTTAATGGTTACAGGATTAAGAAAAATTCCATTTTTAAAGGAGACTTTGTCAACATTTTCGAAAAATTTTATTTGGTCAAAGGAAGCCATGCGATTAAAGTATTGTTATAGTTACCTTGGTGATGGGTCCAGTGCATAGCTAACACTTATCATCGGCGTACGTCACGTCTTGAGTCTAGTAAGGAGTTTTGGGACGGGTCATGTCACATACAATCTTCAAATGATCACTACTACAAGATATACTCTCTCAAAAAAGGGGCTAAAACAAACCTTATTTATCTTGCACATGACATCTTCTTTTAAGGACATTTAGCTCCTATTTGACCCCATTCTTAAAATTCATTTTTTTAAATTCATTTTTCAACTATAGAATTCATGGGACCCACAACTTTTATTAACTTTTTAACCACATATTTCACAATTTGTTTTTAACAAAAATTACTAAAAAAGAAATTTTTTATTCAAACCAAATAGGTGCTTAAGTTATATACTTTTGTTTCTTCAAAAATAATTTAAAAAGAAGGGAAAAAGAGAAAAAAAAAAAAAAAAAAACATTAACTAGCTACAGAGAGGAGAAAAAAGAAAGAAAAGAAGAATGAATGATGACACAAGTGCGACGTGTAGTATAATTTGGTGACCACATTTTTTGCAAATTTCCCTAAGAAAGTTCCAATATCTTTTTTCAGCACAAATGGATGTCAATGTCAAAAGGAATCTCAAACCTTTTTTTTTTCATGTCAAAAAAGAAATATCAAAAGGACCTTTAATAGTTTTTTATTGTTTAGTAAAAAAATAAAAAAATATTACAAAAATTGTGTGCCCTTGCGGTCTCCATCACTTAAGAGATTGATTATGGGACCATTTTCAGATTTATTTATTATAAATTTGGTCAATGTCACGTCGAATTACTTTAGGATATGAAATCTGTGAATTCTTGTCATGTATTCAAAACAAAAGAAATGCTACAGGAACATGACTAAAACGAAAGAAAACCAAAGTTCAAGGACCAATGTAAAAATAAATGAAAGATAACCCGGAAGAGGAATTGGAGACGTGAAGATGTCGAGGACTAATTGAGCATTGGAATGACACATTGAAAGAAGAAGATGTGGGAAAAGAGGTCGAGATTGTCGAGATGAAGTTTGAGGACCAAATCGCAAAGTCATGGAAGTTTCTTAATACTATGCGGTCACATAGTATTAAAACCTATGTGGTCACATAGGTTGCTTCAGAGATTTCCCAAGCCATTTCAATTCTTCTATGCGACCGCATAGAAGTGTACTATGCCGACGCATAGTACATATTTATGGGCGAAATTCTGATTTTTTTTTTTCAAGTCAACTACCTATTGAAACAAATCTTGGGATGTATATTTAAACCCTAGGGCCATCCAAAACGTGGAGGAAGAGATTTTTGAAGATTTTTGAGAGCAGAATAGAGGCAATAACATAAAGATCATCTCAAAGAATACGAATATTTAATTCAAGATTAATCGGGGTGATATCATTTCTTCATTATTTTTCAGATTTTCTTATTCTCATCATAATATGCTAAATCAATTCTGTACTAGGGTTAGATGAACTATGTAATATGATTTTTAATTCTTAGTTTTACATTCTTGACAATCAAAAACACGTTTTGGAATATTTGAATGATTAATATGAATTTCGTTTCTCCATGATTATTGTATACGTAATTGTATGAGTTTGGTGGCTTATTTCATGCATTCGAAAGAAGGGAAATATGTTCGATGGGGTATAAATCATCATAGGGTCCGATAGGGTATAGAAATATACCGCTATGCCTTGTGTGAATCTTTAAGTATTCATAAAAACTCATGCATTCTTTTATGTTCGCATCCGTCATAGAGATATAGTCGGGTCACATATTAGAATATATTTAACTTTACTCGAAAGAGATTGTTAAATAATTTTGGAGTATTGATTCTTCAATATTTCAACCGTGTCTCAGAGTGTAAAACTAGGTTTAAAAAGATTATTGTATAGGGATTCTTGATCCTAGTACATTCAACACATATTAAACACTTCAATTTATATTCATCGCCAAATTGCAATTATTTAATTAATTCATTCATAATTGCATACTTATCATTAATTTAGTAATAATTTTATCAAAACAAACACTCTCACTTTTTATTGTTTCGGTTAAGGTCACGGTAATTAGAATTTAAACTAATCAATCTTTGTGGGACAATACTTGGACTCAAAAAGTCCACTTTATTACTTGTAACGAACCGTACACTTGCGGTGATTTTAATTTAGCATTTTTTCGTAAACAAGTTTTTAGCACCACTGTCGGGGATTGAATTTAGTTCAATTCGAATGTTAGTTTTATTTTTAATTATTTATGTTTTAGTTAGTAATTTTTCTTTCTAATAATTTATCTAAGTACTGCTTTTGATTCTTCTTCAGGTCTTGTATTGAAAGTTACTTGACGGTGACGTGATTCCAGCTGATCCAAAAATCAAATGCACTTTCCATCATAGGCAAAGAGAAACAAGAGCAGTAAGACAAATGGCAAATGGCAAATGCGCAAAATGAACAGTTGGTTCAAGTTCGTGAAGAGAAAATCATTGATGAGGGAAGAATGCTGGTTGGGGATTTCATGACACCACAAATCATTCAGAGTCAATCCAACATCGTCTACCCTCCATTTAGGCAACCCAACATCCAGTTGAAGACCAATGTCATACATCTATTTCAGAATGGACATCAGTTTTATGGCAGAGCTGAAGAAAACCTACATACACATGTCTCTCGATTCTTGGAGATATGTCAACACTTCAAATATCAGGATATCTCAGATGATGCTATCAGACAATGACTGTTTTCCCATATGCTACATGATAGAGCACTGGAGTGGTTGGATACTCAACCTATTGCTAGCATCAGCACAAGGAATGACTTAGCTCAAAAATTCTGCACAAAGTTCTTTCCACTAGCTAAAATTGTGAAATTGAAGCATGACGTGTCAATTTTCCACCAAAATGAATTAGAGTCTTTTGATGAAGCTTGGAATCGGTTCAAGAACATACTAAGGAAGTGTCCTCATCATGGTATTAGCAAAGGACTTCAGGTCCAATATTTTTTGCGGGATTACTTCCATCATTCAAAAGCATGGTGGATTCTTTATCGAATGGTTCAGTATCAACAAGAACAATTGATGATGTATTGAAACTATTCAAAACGGTGGTGACTACTTCAGCAATGTAGGCTTCTGAACAAGTGGTTCAAAGGAAAGTGCCAGAAGTATACGAGGTGGATGCTTACTCAGCCTTATCTACGAAGATAGACTCATTATTCCATAAGTTAGAGAGAATATCGCAAACAACTAATGTTGGACAAGCCAAAAAGCTAAGCTGTGAGAAGTGTGGAGTAGATCATAAAACAGCAAATTGTCTCATTCTGGCCCAAGGTGTGGAATGAGTGGATTTTACACAATGGGGACACCATCAATAAAATAATCCACATTCAGATACTTATAACCAAGGTTGGAGGAAACACCCAAAAGGAGAAGAAATTTCAACTGGAAGAGATGTTCGGGAAATTTATGAAAAAAAATCAACACATGGAAGCTAACAACCATTTCATGAGGAAAACCTAAACAACTCTCCGAGATCAGAGTACTGCTATTAAAAACCTAGAGATTCAAGTGGGACAGATGACACTTTCTATGATAAGTAGAGTACCAGGTACCTTGCCAAGCAATACTGAGACTAATCCAAAGGAGCAAGTAATGGCCATATGTATTTTGGCAAATGAAATAATTAAGGATCTATCTATGAAAGTAATCAGCACCAGGAGTGGAGTGCAACTACCGAAAATTCATGTCAAGAGCCCAATTGGGAGTAAAGATCCAGTACCTTCTTTAGATGAGGAGCAAGTAGAACAGACTGAACAGATAATAGAGGCATCTACTAAAGATAGTTCAGGTACACCACGGGTTAAGGCAACAATTCCTATCAATCATTACGAGCCTCTTATTTCATTCCCACAAAGGTTGAAGAGATACAAGCTAGACCAACAGTTTGAGAAGTTTTTGGATGTGCTAAGGAAACTCCACATTAATATCCCGTTTATAGACGCCATATGACAAATTCCACGTTATGCAAAATTTTTGAAAGACATGATATCAAAGAAGAAAAAGCTTCCTGAATTTGAAACTGTAGCACTGACAGAGGAGAGCAGTGCAAGATTACAAAAGAAATTGTCTCCCAAGCTCAAGGATCCAGTAAGCTTTACCTTACCTATTTCAATTGGAGAAGCTGGTACTTTTAATACTTTATGTGATACTGGTGCGAGTATTAACTTGATGCCACTTTCTATTTTCAGGAAACTCGGTTTGGGAGAGGCTAAGGCAACAACGGTGACTCTGCAGCTGGCTGATAGGTCCCTGACCCACCCCAGAGGGATTATAGAAGATGTGCTGATTAAAGTGGGAAAATTCATCTACCCAGCGGACTTCCTTATTCTAGATATAGAAGAAGACAGAAACATTCCAATAATCTTGGGGAGACCATTCTTAGCAACGAGTCGAACTTTGATTGATTTAGCGAAATGTGAGCTAATCTTGAGGGTAGATGAGGAGCAAGAAATTTTTACATTATATAATCTATCCAAACAACTATCAGCCCTCGACGAGTGTTAGTGTATCAATGAAGACGAACTATCTCTTCAACAAAATTGCCAGAAAAGGAAACCGAAATTATGAGGACTTCTTGGTAGAGATGAAAATTGTGATTTCAAAGTTTGGAGATCTAAAAGGGATGCAAAGCTGGAAATTGCAAGGAGAACAATGGTGAAATTATTTGACTTGAACCACCATGAACTTACCGAAGTAAAGTCAAGCTATAGACTATAAACTAGCGCTAGTTGGGAGGCAATCCAACAATTCTTCCATTTTATTTATTTTATTTTATGCATTAGGTTATGAATTTTTCGTATTTTTGATAATTTTTAATCATATTGAGTCTATGCATGGTCCACACTTCTTTTCCTCCATCATTTTCATGTTCACATTGATCAGGGAATATCTCTAGCCCCATTTTCTTTATCTTTATGTGAATTTGTCCTTAATATTATGTGTCTTTAAGTTTGTATTTTGTTATTATTTAAACATTGAGGACAATGTTCTGTATAAGTTTGGGGATGAGAATATTTCCATTCATCATGTTACTGCAGTTTTTGTATGATAAAAAAAATCGAAAAAAATTGCAGTTTTTATTCAATTTTATCTATTTTGTTTTCTATCTTAAATTATAATAATAGTTTTGTGTGCTTTGTGGGTTTGATGACCTTGCTAGCTATGATGTTGAATATTGGAATGGGTATGAACTGTGAATAATGGAAATAGTGCATTATTGGATTAGTCAAAGATTGTTTATGTAAACTTGACATTCTTTATGCACAATACTCATGGTTGACATATTAGGTTGGTGAATTGGTTTATTACTTAGAGAATAGTTGAACATAGTAAGTAAACCCGAATAACCTCTATAGTATTAATCCATAATCCAATTATAGAGTAGTTTGGAGATTGTTGAGCTGTTATAGGGAAACATTGAGATAAGTAGGGATTCTATGCATGAACATTATCTTGTGTGGATTATCTAAAACCAATGAGACGAAGACGAAGTGAAAGTTTTAAATTAGAGGTTAGTTTTAGAAATCGGATGTCTAAAAGAAAAGGGGCATTGTACTAATCTATGTGTGAATAAAAACATCTCTTCGAACCTGTATAACTTGAATGATTAAGCTTGAAAGGGTGATTGAAAACCCAGTACCCTATGCTCATCTAACTTGGGAGTTATCGGCCTAAAACTCGCTACATGGATTATATAGAAAGCAAATGAGAATATGTTTGTTTGTTTGAAAAAAAAAGTCATAAAAAATTAAGCAATTACATTGATTATGCCCTATACATTCAGTCCATAGAACTATACTTTTAATGAAAGACAAGTAACTTAGTTTAGTCTTAAAAGTTGAAGCAATAAAAAATATAGGAGAATCTTGACTTGTTGAAGTGTGAACTTGTAACAGTAAGATCTTTCCAAACTGAGAGAGAGAGAGAGAGAGAGAGAGTAAGGAATAGAATTGAATGAGTTCAACTTATGATGCATTTCAAAAAAATTAAGTGAAAAGAATAAGTTTGGAGGTGTGTGCATCTTTCGAGCGAAGTAGGATAATATTTGACTACTATGGGTTGGGTGCTGAACTAATTATGATCCTAATATGTTGACATGAATTTTTACACACACACGACAAGTATGTATGTAACAGGAAGAGATTGATTATTTTGCACAGTTAAAATTGTTCATTTAATTTATTACTGAATTCCAATCCTGAGACACGAAAAGTTGTTAAACCATATTTTATGTGAAATTAAGTTAGTTCAAGTTTTGGGGTGTTGATAAATACGTTTTACACACTCAGTTTAGGCCACAAACATGGATAATTGTGAATAAATATGTGGAATATAGCTTAATTCGATATAATTTGTGTTTTGCAGGACAACACTGATGAATATGGTGAAAATTAGGAGAAAAATGAAAAAAGGACTAAAACGAAAGAAAACCAAAGTTTAGGAACTAATGTGAAAATAAACGAAATATAACTCAGAAGAGGAATTGGAGATTTGAAGATGTCAATGACTAATTGAGCATTGGAATGACACATTGGAAGAAGAAGATGTGGGAAAAGAGGTCGAGATTGTCGAGACGAAGTTCGAGGACCAAATCGCAAAGTCATGGAAGTTTCTTAATACTATGGGTCGCCTAGGTTGCTTCGGAGATTTCCCAAGCGATTTCAGTTCTTCTATGCGACCGTATAGGACAAATTTGTGGGTGAAATTCTAGTTTCCTTTTTCGAGTCAACTACCTATGGAAACAAATCTTGGGATGTATATTTAAAACCTAGGGCCATCCAGAACGTAGCGGAAGAGACTTTAGAAGAATTTTGAGAGCAGAAAAGAGGCAAGAATATGAAGATCAACTCAAAGAACACGAAGATTCAATTCAAGATTAATCGGAGTGACGTCGTTTCTTCATTATTTTTCTGATTTTCTTCTTCCCATCACACTATATGTCATGCATTCGAAAGAAGGGAAATATGTTCGACGTGGTATAAATCATCATAGAGTCCGATAGGGGATATAAATATACCACTATGCCTTGTGTGAATCTTTAAGTGTTCATAAAAACTCATGCGTTCTTTCATGTTCGTATCGTCATAGAGATATAGTCGGGTCACTTATTGGAATAGGTTTAACTTTACTCGAGAGAGACTGTTAAATAATTTAGGAGCAATGATTCTTTGATATTTCAATTGTGTGTCAAAGTGTAAAACTAGATTTAAAAATATATTATTGCATAGGGATTATTGATCCTAGTACATTCATCACATATTAGAAAACACTTCAATTTATATTCATCGCCAAATTGCATTTAGTTAGTTAATTCATTCATAATTGCATACTTATGATTAATTTATTAATAATTTTATCAAAACAAACACTCTTACTTCTTATTGTTTCAGTTAACGTCACGATAATTAGAATTTAAACTAATCAATCCTTGTGGGACAATACTTGAACTGAAAAAGTAAACTTTATTACTTGTAACGAACCGTACACTTACAGTGATTTTAATGGGTTAGGCAAAGTATATTGGTTCAACCACCAAAAGGGGCTTGGTCAAATTAGCTTCGCGATATTTTAATATATTTTGGGGCCCTACAGATGGTTTCCATGTAGGGTATTTGTAGGACAGTGCATAGTTTATGTTTTGGTTGAAAGAAATGTAGGTTGTTCGAAGCCTAGACAATATAAAACAATTCCAAAACTATTTAAAAGGATAGTAAGGGGGTGGTTAATTATGTGGAGTATTTTTGGCAAACAAGTTGAACCTAGGTAGTAATCATTCATGAGAAATCTAATCCTAATTATTTGTCTGAACAAATGCACTGCACTATTCAAAGAAGAATGACATAAAAGTATAGGAAGAAGCAGGCTTCATTTGATAACTATAATAAATAAAAAAGTTGATGTTGAGAAGTGCTACCTACCTTAGAGTGGAAAGAAGAAACGGCAGGAAGAAATGACCTATCATTGACACCATCAATTACAGAGCAAAACAATTACTTACAAGTGAGCTAAAAAATAGAAATATCAAAAGAAAAAGAGTGAAAAAAAAGAGTCATGTAGAAAATAAATAAATCATATTGAAACTTGTCTATGTGAGCTTATAATAAGTGACTAAAGTAAAATGTTGCACTTCCTTACTAATCATTGGACACTTACTTGGGGACTTGGATTTCTTAGCTTCGGTGAAGTTTGGAGATTAAGACACTCAAATCCAGGAAGAATAATCACAAATCAATGTTGTGACATCCATTGGTTAAACCACACAGTACTTAGTGGGAAGAGGGGAAAAAAGTAATAGGAATTCATAAAAAGTAATCATGAATATTAGAAGTACATAAAAAGATATCATTAGAATTCATATTGTGAATCACAACTAACACCAAACAAATAATGATCTTCATGAATGAAGGTGGAAGGATAATGAATGTGAATGATTTTGACTTAACTTCATTTCTTTTTCTTTTTCTTTGCCTAAGCTAGAAATGATAACCCTTTTATGCCAAACTTCATACAAAATGTGCCTAATATCTAAATCCAAACATATCTAACTACATACAATGTAAATACTTAAAAAATAAATAAATAAAAGTGTAAGAATTTAGGTCGCATCCCAATAAGCGCTTATCTTTAATATTTAGTTCTACTTTGCAAGGAGTTTACTCATGGTGGTTCATAACTGGCTTCACAGGCATTGCATTGAAAAAATGTTACACTTTGCTAACTTTCTTCTCAATTCTCCATATGTACACACCACCTTTTTCATCCTTTAGATTTCCAACAATTCCACATATTCCTTTATTGCGTGAGCACTTTTCACGATCCTTCACTCCCTTTTTGGTTTCTTGATTGTTACATACACATTTAACTTTTCTTGCTCATCATCTACCCTTAAAATTAACTCACCCGCCTCAACATCTAACATAGTCTGACTCATTTATAGGAATGACCGTCCAAAAAGTAATGGTACGTCACGGTATTCTTCATGTCTTAGACACCAAAGTCCACTGAAAATATGAACTTATCCACTTCAATGAGCATATTTTCAACCATGCCTCAAGAGTACTTGATTGATCAATTAGCCAATTGAAGAGATATTTTATGTCCTTAACTTTTTCCAAACCTAATTTTCTGAAAATATAATTCATTGGCTTCTCATGTTGAGGTTCATTCTCTTTGCCCTTTTTTCAAAAGAAAGAGGCGATGGGTTTGCTTTTGATATGTAAGCTAATTCAACTCGCAAGTGGCAGTAGGTAGAGTTATTGGTTTAAGGACACGGCCTTTTTTGGCCTCATCGAGCCGTCGCATGAAGAACATGTTGGGCTTAACGAACTTTTGAGCCTTGTGTTGTTTTGCAAAATGGAAGAAGTGTTATCACTTAGAAAAATTCAGGCAAAGTAAAAAAAAAAATCACAATGAAGAAACTTGTACCATTCGAAGCTGTAAGTCCATGCTTGACAAATAATGTACGCTTCAAAATGAAGCTCTTGAAAGACCTCTGCTCAATGGAAAGCCTGTTGCAAGCTCTATGGAAGTCGACGTGCCACAGATAAAGGGCAAATGCAAACCCCATGGATCTATGAAGTACCATCCTTTGAAGGTTTTTCCCCGCTAGACACTTTATGCTTAAAAGGGTCTAGAAAACATAAGGCGGCATATCCTTACCAAGAGTAGCCTCCTTCCAAAAAAGGAAATATTGACCTATGGTTGACTTTAACATTATATTTTTGATCATAACAAACAAGTTAATCATATTTTCTAACAATTCAATTTGAGTGATAGTAGTATTCAAAGCATTCAATAACAAGTTAATCGATCATCGTCAAGAGATCATAATCAAGACTATCACACTACAAATTAGACTCACAATGAAGATAAAGATCAAAGTCAAGCATTCAAGTCCAATCATTCAAGACAAGAACATGAAAGTCAAATGCCAAAGAAAGATCATAGACTAGATTTTTAGTTCATATGTAAAGGTACTAACACTTTGATCTCTAGAAATGAATTACTAAAGCTTTAAAACGAATTTATACACCACAAAGCTATTTTAATACCTATATATCATATTTTAAAAATATCACTTACCTTGAAAAATAAGCTGAAAAATTCTTCCAAAAGTCTATATTTTTCAAGATATTCAATCCGGATCAAACGAAGACAAAATAAAGAAAAATCATGAAAGGAGGACGTTCAGAACCACTGGGCATACGTCTAACAATTGCAACGGTTGAATTTTTTGATCGTTCTGATGTCTAATGTCCAAATGCTAGTTTCTTGCATCCAAACATGAGGAAATGTCCAGACCACTCGTCCGATCTCCCAGAAATTTTTCTTTTTGGACTCTATAAATTGCATCTCTTTTTGCATTCATCGCAAGAGTCTTTAAGTGCATTAAAGAGAGATTTTTATTTTTATTTTTATTTTTAATTATTTTATTATTATTTTAATTATATTAGTTTTTTTTTAAATTGCATTACAAAAACTCTCTCTAAAAAATAAACCCTAGCAGCGTCATACGGCCGGATGGCAGGGGCGCCTTCTCTATGGTACAGGCTCGCCCTCAACCTATCCCAGAGATGAATTTGAGATGAGACAACCAAAGGAAAATGAAGGAGCCCTATGGTTTCATTTTTCCAAATCTGAACTAGAGCAAGCGGCTTCCCCTTTCAGGTATTCTGTCGTGCTGAAGTTTCTAAGATGGAGACCATCACTGGATCAGATATGGCTATTCATCAAGGTATGGTGGGGTAATAAAGGTTTCTATGCAGTGAGCAACATGCATTGTCCACGTAACATTTTCATACGTTTCTCGACAGAGGATGATTTTGGTATTACGTGTGCAAGAGAATCCTCAGACATCGATGGCATACCATATAGACTTGTTATCTGGTCTCCAAATTTCGATAAAGATAATGAATCCTCACTGGTCCCTATCACGGTATTTCTCCTTTGCTTACCTCCCTATTTTTACCATGAATCTATGTTGCGTATCATCACCGGTGCCTTTGGTCGGTTCTTAAAGAGGGACAATTTCACGACTTATGCGTCTCGTACGGATGGAGCGTGTGTTTGTGTAGAGGTTGACATTTCTAAACCTCTGGTGTAATCTTTTTGGCTAGGCATTCCTTTCCACATCTAGCCATTATCAGGAAATTATTTATGAAAAGCTCCTAATGTTTTGTCATTTCTATCAGGGTATGGGCCATCTAGAGAAGGCTTGCAATAAGAAGAAGGAGTATAGAGATAATAATATTTCAAAAAATAATCTACCTAAAAAGATATGGAGAAAAAAGGACAATGTAGGTGGTTTGAAGTGGTTGGCACTGGAAGCAGAACACCAGACATTGGAAAAGGATGCCAGAATAGCAGAAAAATGGAAAAGAATTCTGCAGAAGAACATCTTGATTCTTTTGGCCTTGACTTTATTTGGGTTAATGATGGTAGAGTTGCTATGACCATTGATGACTTAGGAGAGAACGTTCATGTGGAGAAGACAGACGATGTACTTAATGAAGATATGGAATCGAATATCACAAATATCAATATAGGTAATTGTGATTGTATCGGGAATGAAAGGAATTGCGACGCTAATGGAATTTTGGCGATAAATACGATGCCTAAAGAAACTAATCTGGAGCAAGCTATTGTCAAGGGTGATGCTGATGATGTCCAAGAAATGCTTGCCACGGATATTATGGATAATATTGCGGACTTAGTTATCAGAGGAGAACCTCTCCCCCAAGTTTTACCAAATGCGGTTAATGTACAAAATGAGGAAAAGGCAATGGAGGTTCATATCACATCTGACGGTGAGTACGAAAATGATTTACCTGAACTAGAGGTCCCAAATTATGATACAGATCATCTCATGTCAGTTCCATTAAAGAGAGGAAGGGAAAATGGTCGAAAAAAGGTAACGCTAGGAATCATTACGAGGTCCAAACAATCTTATTAACGATGAATATTATTGTATGGAATGCTAGGGGTGTGGTATCCTCCAAAAGTAGATTAAAGGGGCTGAAAAAAATTTCATCCCTTTATGTTAGTCGTTATTGAACCTTTTGTTTCTGTTGACAGAATTGTCTGTCGGGCTGGACGGTTAAGATTCCCACACTACGCGACAAACGTCGGGGTAGGAAGCAAATTTTGGATGTTCTGGAATAGTGAAGTGTCCTTTTCTATGAGTACTGTATCAGAGCAAGAGATCTCTAGATGGATTACGATGGGAGGTGCTCAGGTCATTTTTTCTTTTGTATATGCCAGTTGTTGTCAGAGAAGAAGAAGAGAATTATAGGATCAGTTGAAAAGCTTAGATAATGGTGATTTTGGATGGTTAGTAGGAGGTGAATTTAACACTATACTATCTAATGAAGAGAAAATAGGTGGCTTATCTACATTTTCTATGAACATGAGGGAGTTTAACAATTTCATTCATGAAGCAGGCTTGATGGATATCCCTTTTGATGGACTGAAATTATCATGGTGTAATAGGTGACAAGGTACACGCTGTTTATGGGCTTGCCTGGATCGTGTTTTGGTAAATCAAAATTTTAAGAACAAATTCGTATCGATTGCCTTATCTTATTTGGAATGCACATCTTCAGACCACTGTCGATGGTTTTGAGATGCAGGGATAACTTGAGTTTGCCGTGTTTAAGACCATTTCGATTCCTAAGTATGTGGTGTTCTCATAAAGATTTTTCTGCCCTTGGTGAAATAAATCTGGGAGATCAATGTGACCAGGTCTCCAATGGTCTGTCTCGAGCGGAAGGCAAGGTGTTTGGAAGGGTGCAACAGGAAATAGGAAATTTTGAAAAAACATTATTTTAACTGGAAAATTCTTTGATGGAAACCTTTTCAGTGGATACCAAAAATCAGCTTTTGCAATGCCGAAACCAATATGTAGTTTGGTTCAAAAGAAAGGAAGCTTTATAGAGGCAAAAGACACGTATTAAATGGCTGATGGAGGGTGACGGTAACACAAAAAATTTTCATGCTTCAGTTAAGAATAAAAAAAAAGCCAAATTATCGATCACATGGTCCTTGAAGATGGTACTGAGCTAAAATTAGCAGATAATATACATGAGGGGGTCGTACGATTTTTTCAAAATCTATTCTCAGTTTCACCTATCTCCATAGACGATAATGGTCTTGAACTCTTGACGCCAGTCATTACCGAGGAGAAAAATAGGGTTCTATGCAAACCACCTATTTTGGAGGAGGTAAAAGCTGCTCTTTGGTTTATTTCCAAAGACAGCAGCCCCAAACCTGATGGCTTTAGTGCGAGCTTCTTTATTTCTACCTGGGAAATTGTCCAGTTCGATCTCCTTGCTATGGCCATAGAATTCTTTAGGGAGTTGTCCTCTAAATTGTGCTTTGGGGCCGACTAATATTGTCGTAATCCCTAAAGTGAAATCCCCTAATAGTTTCGCAAAATTTAGGCCTATTAGTCTTTGCTTGGTGGCGTATAAGATACTATCCAAAATTATGGTTACTCGGATGGCTCATTTGCTTGAAAATTTAATTTCTTAAGAACATCCATGTTTCATTTAGGGCAGGAGCATTTTTGATAACATATCGATTGCTCAGGAGATAATGCATAGTCGTCACAAGAAGATGAGGGCTGGAAACACTTTATTGAAGATGGATATGGCCAAAACATATGATAGAGTAAACTGGCGATTCCTTCTGGAGAGCTTAAGAAAATTGGGATTTTCCGACTAATGGAGAAGTCTATCTTTAATTGTATTTCCTCTCCATACTACTTAATCATGCTTAATGGCAAGACACGGGGTTTTTTCAAGCCATCAAAAGGACTACGCCAAGGAGATCCATTGTCACCATATTTGTTTATACTGGCACAAGAACTCTTATCAAGAATGAACAATCAGGCATATGAAAGCAATCAAATTCAACCTTTTCATTCTGGAGGAATTGTGGTTAGTCATTTTTTTATGCCGATGATTTACTTATTTTTCCCAATGGAAGAAAATAGTCGATTGTCAAGTTCCTTGATATTATAAAAAAGTATGAACCGATGTCGGGTCAACTGGTGAGTCCTATGAAATCCTCTATGTTTTTTTCCAAACACACCATGGCTACACGTAAAAGAAAACTATTGGTTGTTTCAGGATTTAAAGGTGTTTTACCTTGTACTTGTATGGGCATCCCTCTCTACACTGGAATATTATTGAAGTGTATGTTTGAACCAATGATGGACAAAATCCAGAAAAAATTGGTTGGCTAGAAGGGTCGACTACTCTCTTTTGGAGGAAAAATCACATTGATCAAACATGTGCTTAGCAGCATGCCAATTCATATCTTATCGGTCCTCAATCTGGCTAAAGGAATTCACAACGAGCTGAATCGTATTTTTTTATTTTTTTTCTCTGGAATGCAACTGATTGGTCTAAGAAATGAAAATGGGTCTCTTGGAGAAAAATCTGCTACCCAGTGGAGGAGGGTGGTTTGGGATTTCGGGATTTTGGCGAAGTGCAACAAGCTTTATTTATGAGATTTGCATGGAAGCTGCTAGGTGGGAAATCCTTTTGGGCAAAATTTTTTCGAGCTATGTACATGAAAAATAAACTTGTTGCGCCGTTGAAAATTTCTCCCACGCAATCTCGTTTTTGGAAGAGGGAGGTCTCGAAATTACATATTGTGTTGCAAAACTCTTTTTGCCGTGTTTCGGATGGATCCTCAAATTTTTGGTTTGACAATTGGACTGGTACCCAAAGCTTGGCTAAGGCAGGTTCGGAAGTAAAGGAACCACAATTACAAATCAAGGATCTTTTGACGATCAATGGAAAATGGAATGGAAGTCGGCTTAGGGAGGTAATGGATGAAAATCAAGCTTCGGCTATTGAATGTGTGCATATAAAATTACATGAAAAAAGTGATCATTATGTCTGGAAGTCCGGTAAGGATGGTTCATTTTCCATTAAATTAGCTTGGGTATTGATTTGAAAAAAGGGAGTAACCTGTCCATGGAAACGATGGCCGTGGAACCGTCATGTACCTCAAAGAATCTCGTTTGTATCTTGGAGAGCTCTTCTAAAATGCTTACTAGTTGATGAGGTGGTCCAAAATATTGGGATCCCACTTGTTTCTAAATGTGAATGTTGTATTAATCCCTCGATGTAAAACATCGATCACGTGCTATGCAATGAGGAAGTGGCAAAAAAGTTTGGTTTTACTTTGCAGCCCATTTCCAACTATCCCTTCCCAATGTAACTACTTGAAAATGAATGATGAATTTATGGTGGAAATATGTCTCGAGCTCTTCAATGGCGGGAGTTCTTCGCGGCATCTCACCACTTATTATCACATGGGAATTATGGAAAATAAGATGTGAAGCTCGAATGGAGGGACACCCAATCTTATGACAGAAAATTGTTTGGCAGATCAAATCATTTTTATCCTAGGTTGTTGGTCTGATTACCAAGGTCAGTAAAATCTCAAGTCGTGATCTCTACTGTTTGCACTCCTTAAATTGTCCTATTAATGATGTTAAGGAAAGCTAGAAGAAACAAGTTGGTGAGCATCTAAAATTAAATATTGATGGCGTATCTAAAGGAAATCCAGGTCCAGCCGGTGGATGAGGAGCTATACGTGACAGCGATGGAAGATGTTGGGCTGGTTTTTCTCGACACTACGACACCTACACAAATATGGTGGCTGAAACCTGTGCTCTTCTTGATGGACTACATATGTCCAGGCACCTAGGAATTAGGAATATCATCATTGAAACCGACTCTAATATCCTGTTACAATGGCTAAATAAAGAAGCCTGTTTTTATGGTGGCTTTGGGAGTTTTGGGAAGAAATCTTGGAGCTGATCTGAGTACTAAATGCTAAGGCCATCACGTGTTTCGAGAGGCCAACATGGCGGCTGATCTCCTTGCAAAAAATGGTAGTGGTGGTTCGTCTATGAATCTGTCTTTCGGCGAAGATTTTTCGACACTTTTTAGAGGAATTTTGCATACGGATAGTTGGGAATTACCCTACCTTAGATGTTGAATTGTATTGATTTAAATGCCTTTTTGTAATCTCGATTTTCCTCCACCACATTTGAGGCTTTATTAATAAAATTTATTTTAAAAAAAAAAGTGCATTTGTGCTTACATCTTATTTATTTTATCTACTTATTCACATTGAAAAACTTTTATTGATTGATTCAAATTTTGAAATCATCATACTTATTCAAAGTTTTCTTATCTAATACTTGATGTTTTATTTATTACTATTCATTGAAATGTTAGTCTCTCTTAGTACTTAATTCATTTGTATCATTTATTAAGATAAAATCTTCACATAAATTCATTCTTAATACTTGTGGGACATACTGAAATCCCTTGAAAGCTCAATATTGTATAAGGATCTATACTTTTTATTTGTAAGTCACTGAAAGCATTGTAAGGTGGATTGCGCCGTAAGTCAATCAGTCTAGTGAAAATGCATTGTTAATGATGAAGAACTTGGTAACAGAGGAGGTAGATCATTGGTTTGGATAGAACCTCCACAATTATATCATTTGCACTTTTTCTTCCCTTTTACTTACAATTATTTCAACTACGCTTATTATTTGATCAATCTATTTGTTCTAGCTTGATATATGATTAATTTTCAAAAAAGTCAAAAATCAATTCACCCCATCTTGGTTAGTCATTCTTGGGCTTTCAATTTGTGACAAAGCAAGGTGCTCATTTTTAAGACTTTACAATCTTGAGTAATGGCTAACATTAGTTTTCAAAAATATTGAGGGTCATTCTACAAATTGTCATTCATTATATGATGGTACTCATTATAACTATTGAAAAGCTATAATGATGATATACATTCAATCAATAGGTTGTAATATTTGGAAGGTTATCAAGTTTTGTCCTTATAGGCCTACAAAGGTTATTAAAATTGACAATAAATTGGATGAAACTATTTTAAAACCCAGAGAAGAGCATGATGAAGAGGATAAACAAAAGTTGTCTTTAAATGCTAGAGCCAAAAGCTTTCTCGATTGTGCCTTAGATAAAAATGAATCTAATCATATTAGCACATGTAATTTTGCATATGGTATTTTTCTTGCATTAGAATTCACTCATGTTGTACTAGTAAAGTAAAAGAAACTAAGATAAATCTCTTGATTAAAGACTTTGAAATTTTTTTCATGAAGCAAAATGAACCGATTGTTGACAAGATCACTTGTTTTACTGAAATTGTCAATGGTCTTAAAGAATTTGATCAAAAATTTACTAAAGGTAAAATTGTAAGCAAAATGTTTACGTCTCTCTGAAAAGATTAGAGCTCATTAAGGATGTTAATAGAAAACAAAAAAGACACCAACATATATGCTTTAGAGGAGCTCTATGAAACTTTGATGACCTACGAGCTAAATCATGCCAAGACAAGGGAAAAAACAAGAGAGAGCAAAGAAGAAGAAATGAAGGAGCCTCCAAAATAACAACTGCTTTAAAATCACCTGTTGATGAAGGCACATCAAGTCGAAACATGAGTAATGAATAACTTGATGATCTTGCCCTTCTTATTAAGAAATGTAGAGGCTTTTGCATCAATCAGCAGTTCCAAAAAAAGAAGAAAATGGTGAAGAAAAGAGCAAAAAGATTGTTTGCTATAATTGTGACAAACCAAGTCGCAACAGGATCGAATGTCCCAAGAAGATGAGATTCCCAAAAATGACAGCTCTTCAAGCAACTTGGGATGAGAGTGATGATGAAGACCATGAAGAAATTGAAAATCAAGATGAAATTGGCAACATGTGCTTCATCGCCATTGATAATGCGGTAAATTTAAATGATAATTATTCTTATAATGACTTATCATCTTCTTATGATAAAATGCTTGTAGAATTTGAAAAACTCTCTTTAAACCATTCTATTCTCAAGAATAATCCTTCTTTGTTAAAATAAGAAGTAAAGAAAATTTGGAAACTCAAAAAGATCTTGAAAAAGAACAAGTTAATTACAAATCTTTGATTAAAGAAAATTCTTCTTTGAAAGAAAAAAAATTGAAGATTTAACTAAAGTTGTTTTCAAGTTCACTCAAGGTAAGAAAAATTTTAATTTAATGCTTGATGAACAAAAGTGTGTTTTTGATAAATGATGAATTGGATATAATTTTTTTTTATGAATATAGAGTTGTAATGAATGCAATTTTGATGAACATATAATGATAAAAAGTATACTAGGATCTCGAATCCTCTTATATCAATCCCGTGTAACCTCGAACATTTCAATTTGATAAACATGATTCAATTTTGAAGATCAATATTCCTAATTTATTTAACAATCTCTCTCGAGATGCGAACATACAAGAATGCATTAGGGATTTATGAATACTTAACGATCACGTAAAGCCTAACGGTATAATTCTATCTCCTATCGAACTCTACGACAATTGACACTATGTATAAATTATTTTCAATCTTTCGAAGGTAAAACAAGTCACAATACTCATACAACTATTGATCATATAATTATAGATGTTATGGGCCTTCAGAGGTCCTCCACTTCGCCCATCCATTTCGTCCGCCACATGCACACGAACTGAATTTGTATTGGACGAACCAAATCCAATACCCCAAACTGAAATGCTACTATTCACTATGTAGAAGAGCCGAGCTCGTCCGCCACACATGACGAATGCAAAGGCCCACACTCTGCATTCTCCACACTCCCACATTCACTTCTCCACGTTTGCCAAGATCATTTATGAAGAAATCTTCCTAAGGTTAAATCCTGAGACTGATTGATGGGACATGTGGCAGACTTCAAATGGTCAACTCGCATTGCTATGTAGGCATTTAATACCCGCCAACCTATGGATTGACAGATTAATGCCCACAAAAGAATGAGCTGCCAAGGATCCGAAGCCACGTATCGCCACATCTAATGGTTATCTTTTCCCTTTCTCTTAGTATAAATACTCCCACCTTATGGTAAGATAGGGGCCTTGATTTCGAATCTTTAATTTCTTAACTCTAAGGAACACATTTTTAGACACATTCTCAATCGTGTTCCGGTGATCACCACACCGTCAGACATCACTTTTCGATTTACGAAATCACTAACTATATCGTCGAAGTGCTTGCAGCCACTTCCACACCCACCAAAAAAGGCCACGAGTGATTAACGGTTTATTACTATGCACAGGAAGGAGCTTAGGTGGAGTCTTATTCTGTTGGCAACATGTCGTAACCATTTTTTGGGGTCAACAGATTGGCACCGTCTGTGGGAGACATTACTGTAACGAGTATTCCCACAAAAGAAAAAGCTTATCAGGAATATTTGGTTGATATTTTCCCTTGAAAAAGGGATTTGTTCTTGAAAAAAAAACAAGTGGAAGCCATAAACTAAGTTTCCATTATTTGGAAGAAAAGAATTTGCAGCCCCAAACAAATGAGTTCCAGCAATGAAGAAGTGAACCTAACGAGAGTAAGGAAGATCTTTGAAGAAGAGATCATCTGGAATAATGTCATATACCAAAGGCCCCATCATCGATGTTGTAGGGATGGAAGAACTGCTGCGCGACTAACTGCCGAAGTAGCTCACATGACTACTAATATGAGAGGCATTACAGCCCAAAACACAGCCATACAAGAACTCCTCATGCAGGTACAAAATCAAGGATGTTTCCAAGCCTATCAAAATCCTCCATAGTCAGCTCCCGACCAACGAGCTGAAGCAGTTCCGAGCTAGAAGGCCATTCAAGTCAACAAAGAGAGGCTCCGGTTGAAAAAGAAGTCGAAGTCGATGAAACTTTCCCTCAAATTATGAAGACTGGCCTTAGAGGTCTACAAGGATGTTTGATCGGATTAGACGAATGCCTAGAAATAGGTATCAATCCACTCGTCAACTAGTTTGTCCACAAGAACAAGCACAAAGCCAAGAAGTCCAGGCTCCTCTGTCTAGAAATAGGTGAGAGAGGTGAAGCCTGGTAGATTGGGAGAATCAAGATGGAGCATCACAATAGCCACCTTGTCCGTTAGCAAATGGGAACGATACTGATGGGCCATGTCGGTCTTATGAGCTTGATGATGACGATGATGATGAAAACCTCTCATTCTCTAAGGAGCGTTGTAACTTTCCCATGCCTCAGAACTTTGTTTCTCCAAAAATTCCTAAATATGTCTTTGAGGTGCCTCGCCGCTATGAAATGCAGGGCCTTTCACTTAACACTTGGCGGAGCAACTGAAGTATGGTATGGTAGGTTGACACCACTTAGCATCAGGAGCTGGCCAGACCTCGAGAAAGCATTTTTGAACCAGTACTTATCTAGGAAGGAAGGAGAAGTGCCAATTCAGGGCCCCAGGATATGAGGCAAGCAGCACGGGAGACACTGAAAAATTACCTCGCTCGTTTTAGTGATGAAATAATCTATTGCAAGCAAGTCACGGACAAAGAAGCCCTCTCAGGGCTAAAAGGAGGACTGACCATGAATACGTTATTTTGGAAAGATGTCTGAAGTAAAAACCCCTCTACCTACGATAAACTGGTAGAGATGATGAAAATTGAAATTGTTGATGAAGACATGATTGATCATCGAAATAGGATGGCATAGGGACTTTTCTCGTACAGAGGCGGATTAGTAGAGGGCCTACCTCCTAAATCATTAGCCAGCAATGGACTCGGGGCTAGCACACAATGGCTCCCACTTCGGGATAGGCGTTGGCTACAACCACATTGAATACCGTACCAACATTAGCTTACAAAAACGTTGGACCTAGTGACAATATTGTAGCTGGAACTCCTGGGAGACCCTCTACTTCTAGGAATAGAGGAAGAGGCGGAAGGACTAGAAACAGGCCTCAAGAGGAGCCACGACCTTATTGTACATTTCACTAATTTAATGGCCATGATATAAGTGAATGCCAAAAGGCCGCCGGGTCCGTAAGAACTAACCCTCTTAATATAAGGGAGAACTGCCACCAGGAGAAAACTCCAAGATAGAACATGCCAAGAAGGGATGAGATGAGGCGACATTCACCTTAACACGGTGGAAACGAGGATAGAGAGAGACCTAGGGATGGATAGCGGCCTAGGAGAGACCCTGCTGCTGCAAGTGAGGACCAACCTATTCGAAAAATTGACACAATCATTTGGGGACCACACATAGGAGGTGAGTCCAGAAATACACAAAGGAATTACACTGGAGAAGCTAAAGACCCCCCTATGGCCAGCTATATAGTAAATCAACCCCAAAGGGTGAGGCCAGTAGAGCCCATTACATTTACTAAGGAAGATGCGGTGGGCGTACACTATCCCCACTGTGATATATTAGTAGTGAGAGCCGTGGTAGCTTGAAATGGATTAAGGTGCACGCTAATAGATAATGGGAGTTCAGTCAATGTTGTGTTCGGTTCTTCTTATGAAAAGATGGTGGTGGACCATGAACTTACCCCTATGACTTCTCCCCTATACGAATTCATTGGAGATAGCATCATTCTAAGATGAAGGATTATCCTGGCTATTGAAATGGGAACCCCACCTCTGATAGCACACCATGTCATGGAATTCTTGGTGGTGGACCATCGGTCTACGTACCCGGAGTGCTAGAAAGGACAGCCTTGAAGGAGTTATGGACGGTTACCTCCATGGGCGGTCAGTTGATTACCACAATGGTCAACCAACTACCGCGATGACCTATCGACTCCACAACAATCGACGGACTACCACGATGGTCGACTAACTACTGCAATGACCTATTGACTACCACAGCAATCGACTGAATACCGTGATGGTAGACCACTAGAAAGCTCGATCTGCCACTCTATTCTCCAATCGTTCGAATATTCTTTTCATAGATGAGAAACTGCATCATGACTACATCTAATTTCATTAACTTCCTGGTGAGTAGCCATGTGGATGAGAGGTAACCGCTATACATGCAAGTGGGAGATAACCACCATACACATGGGTGGAAAATAAGTCAGCAAGCCAAAAACAGTTTTATCCGATTGCGCATTAAGTTGCAAAAATTATTTTACCTAGCAATCTTCAATTAAATTTTTTGAAAATTTAGTAGAGTATAAAACTCATATAAGTACAATATATAAAAATTTAGGATCTCAAGACGACATTTGAAGCCCGAAATTATTTTTCAAACAGGCTGGTCTTTGTTTCCGGAATCTAACTAACGTAGTTTTCTAAAAATGCTATAATAAATTCCACGGGACTCTGATTGACATGTTTTCAATTGCATGTAATAAATAACTCATAAAGGGTTCAACTTAAAACATATTGAAATTCTAAATACAGACTGTAATGAATTTTTAAAAACAAAGGTAGAATGATGGAAATTCATGAAAACATATGTCAAACATTAAAATTTACCATCTCGAAATATAAACTTAAACTACAAACCTTTGGACACCACGAGAGTTATTAAACATAAAAAGTGACAATCTAAAACATGAGGAATCAATTTCTCTAAAATAAAATATGTCATTCATGCTGGACCACCGTAAGATCTCCGATTACTCTGAAAATATTAGATAAGAATGAGCATTTCAAAGAAATATTTTTGTAAGCTACACATGCTATATAAACATAATAATCATGCATGTAATCTTTTTGATACTAACATTTAAGAAGAACCATTAAACGTACTTCACATACTTTCATGAGAAAACATAAAGAATAACATATGTGAATGACAATTAAATTCATATAACGATGAACTTAATTAGTGTAGGTATCTTATCTTAGTTCAAGGTGATAATGTAGTGACTATGTCAAACCGGATTCCTTTCCATACGTTTTCTCGAATTCTTTGCTTGGGTTTGAATATTGCGTGTACTGTATGAAAATAACACTAATGGAAGAAAATTTACTTCAATGTGGGTGGTGTAGTTTGGAAGGTCTCTAATCTATAAAAAAAAAAGAACAAAAAACAAAAAACAAAAGATCAAATTGAAAATATTTTACACACATGACTGCCCAAAAATGCTTAACTAACCTCAATTAAAATATGACTTCTTTTGAACTACAATAACATAGGCTTAACATATCTAAAATAACTTTTTCTCGAGTCCAAAATTTACAATTTTATATGAGCTTTGAAACAAGCCCAATATTGATAGGGAAATTCTTGCTAAATGAATACTTGATCAATTGACTGAATAAAAAATATGAGGTCAAAACTTAGTTTCATATTAGTCCATCAACATCTCCAAATTTACAAAACGTACCAAAATGAAATAAATGAAATTTTATTTTCGATCGCTACTCTTAAACCCGATCATTAATTCTCAAGTTGAAGGTACTATGGGGGAGATAGCCCCAACCTCTTCTTGTAGGTATTGAATTGTTAATCGAAATAGTGGAAGCCGCCCTGCTTTACCGAGGAAGCTGAAAGGTTGTTGTGTTATTATTTCATTGGCGCAGTCTGTGGGAGCTTCTAAATATAAAAGCTATTTGAAAAGGCAACTTAGGAGTGATACACGCTTGGTCGAAAATACGTCAAGACCCACTGCCGCAACCTCAATATGTAACATGGAGTCAATTTAATGTTCTCGAAACTCAGTTGGCAGCAATGATGATTCTTTTGCAAGGCCAGCTCAGAAAGCGACCAATAGGCACAGACAAATGGTTTTGGAAGAAGACCCCTTTGCACTGGAGATCATGGCAGTCCCCCTACCAAAAGGCTTCAAACATCCAATGATAGGCATATAACGGATTAACAGATCCACCGGATCACCTATAGACCTTCATTGATTTGATGAGACTATATGCAGCCCTAGATGTGGTGATGTGTTGATCGTCTCTGATAAGTATATTTTATGCACTTATCTTAGTAGTTAAACTAGATTAATTATTGTTATTTTAGATGAATTGAGACTTAATTTTGTATATTATTCGTTTGTTAGGTGAACTAGATGAAAAACTATGGAATTAGTAGCACAAATGGAAGCATTGACAAAGAAGTTAGACAACTTTACTTAGAATGTGAACATTGTACACCTGCCAACACCGTTTACGAAGGCTGGAGGGCATATCATACTACAAAAATGTCCTTTAGCCTCTACTTATGTGCAGAACTTTTAGAGGCAACAAAATGATCCCCATTCCAACACATACAATTCAGGGTGGAGGAATCATCCAAATTTCTCATGGGCTAATAATGAAGGTCAAGGATAAGGAGGAAATTTTTAAGCAAGACTGTCGGAATTCCAACAACAATAAAAAAGGCCATTGGTTGAAGATTTATTAGGTCAGTACATAGCCAAGATCGAAACTATTCTTCAAAATTAAAATGCTAAAACTAAAAATTTGGAAACTCCAATGGGTCGGATGGAAGCTACATTAGTAAGTAGAACTCAAAGGACCTTACCAACCAACATAGAAACAAATCCTAAAGAACAGGTACATGCCATCACTACTCGAAGTGGAGTTCAGTTAAGAGAAATAATAACAAAAAGACCAACCGCTACTACAGGAAAGGTACCTACCACAAGCAAAGAACACGTAGATCAGTCTTACAAAACACCAGAAGAAACTTAAAAAGATACAACATATAGTCCACATGTTAAGGTAACCATTTTTATCAAAGCTTATGTGCCTCTCATCCCATTCCTTTAAAGACTACAAAAACACAAGCTTGATAAGTAGTTCACCCTATATTTGGAGGTGTTTAAAAAGTTGCACATCAACATACCATTTGCATAAGTCTTTGCCCAGATGCCCAACTATGCTAAGTTTATGAAGGACATATTATCAAACAAAAGAAAGCTAGAGGATAATGAAATGATGATGCTGAATAAAGGATGCAGTGCAATACTTCAACAAAAGTAACCACCAAAATTAAAAGATCCGGGAGTTTACTATTCCTTGCAATATAGGTAACGAACATATACAGAAGGCTTTATGCCTTAGGAGCAAGTTTTAATCTATTGTATTTATCTCTTTTTAGGAAATTAGTTTGGGAAAAGCGAAACCTACTGTAGTTATATTGTAGCTAGCTGATAGGTCAATCAAATATCCAGGAAGAATTTTTGTAGATATTTTGGTAAATGTTCACAAATTCATATTCCCAGCAGACTTCGTTATCTTGTGCATGGAAGAAGACAAGGACGTCCCTCTCATCTTAGGCCGTCCAGTTTTGGCTATTGGCAGAGTGTTGATAGCTGTACAAAAGTGACATTTGATCTTTATGATGAATGAAGAAGAATTGACCATCAACGTCTTCAATGCACTTAAATTTGGTAATGTACAAGAGTTTTATTGCCAGATAGATGTATTAGACACAACTGTAATAAATACATTCAGACTCAATTATAATTAAGATCCACTTGAGGCTTGCTTGGTTCACTTTGAAAATGAGCCACCTGAACTAGAAAAGATAGAAGAATGTGTTTGATAGTTGGAAGGCAATCCTCCACTTTTTAGACCAACAGTTGGAGCTAGGTGAAGGTCTCTCAAAGCTTTTACCATATATGCAAAATGCATCAACTCTTGGACTTAAGCAGTTGCCTTTCCACTTATGATATGCCTTCTTGGGAAAAAACATACACTTGTAGTTATCATTTCATATGCTCTTAACAAATACAAAGAAGATCATGTAATAAGGGTGCTTTAAGATCACAAAACTCCAATAGGATGAAGCATTTCTAACATAAAAGGAATCAACCCTTCTCTTTGCATGCACAAAATTTTGATGGAAGAAGAGTTTAAACCATCTATAGAGCAGTAGTATAGATTAAATCCAAGATGTAGGAGGCTATGCAGAAGTGCTAAAATTATTGGATGTAGAGATCATATATCCAATATCAAACAGTTATTGGGTGAGTCCAGTGCATATAGTATATAAAAAAGGAAAAAAAATATAGTAGTGCCTAATGAAAACAACGAGTTGATTCCTATGTGCACAGTCATGGGTTGGAGAGTTTGCATTGACTATCGCAAACTCAAGAACGCCACAAGAAAGGATCACTTTCCCTTCCATTTATTGATCAAATGTTAGAGAGGCTCGCAGGACACGACTACTACTGTTTTCTGGACGGTTATTCGGATTTCTCGATGGGTATTCAAGGTATAATCAGATTCCTATAGCACCAGAAGACTAGGAGAAGATCATATTTACTTGTCCTTATGACACATTTGCATATAGAAGAATGCCTTTTAGATTATTTAACGCTGTAGCTATATCCCTCTTCTCAGATATGGTGGGGAGAAGCATTGAAGTATTCATTGATGAGTTCTCAGTATTTGGGACATCATTTAATGAATGCTTGGGTCACTTGAGATTGGTGTTACAACAATGTTAAGAAACTGATCTTGTACTTAACTGGGAGAAGTACCACTTCACGGTTTAGGAAGAAATTGTTTTGGGTATATGATTTCTGCTAAGGGTATTGAGGTCGATAGGGCTAAGATACTAGTGATTGAGAAGCTGCCTCTTCCTACTTCAGTGAAGGGAATCAAAAGTTTCTTGGACATGCAAGTTTCTATCTGCATTTCATCAAGAACTTCTCAAAAATATCCAAACATCTCCGTACTTTATCGGGAAAAGACATACCTTTCAACTTTTCTAAAGAGTGTTTGGTTACTTTTAACACCCTGAAAGAAAAGTTGGTCACCGTCCATATATTAGCTATACTTGACTGAAATTTTCCATTTGATTTGATGTATGATGCAAGTGACTACGCGATTGGAGCGATTATGGGTCAGCGTAAGAATAATGTTTTACATGTAATTCACTACTCCCGTAAGACTCTCATTAAAGTTCAGTTGAACCAAACTACTACAGAAAAGGAGCTTTTAGCAGTATTGTTTTCTTTTGAAAAATTCAGGCCTTACTTGATTGGGTCAAAGGTGATTGTATACAAAGATCATTCAACACTGAAGTATTTGCTTAATAAGAGGGATGCAAAAGCGAAGACTTATCAGATGGGTGCTTCTACTATATGAATTTGACTTGGAAATTAAGTATAAAAAGGGATGCGAAAAGTTGGTAGCAGACCATTTATCTGCAAAAAGAATAAGATCCTACATATAAAATTAAAGAGGTATTTTTAGAAAAGACATTTTTTATCAAATCAGTACTTTGATATGCAGATTTTGTAAATTACTTGGCCAATTCACCTATTCCTTTAGAGTTTTCAAGTCAGTAGAAGCAGAAATTTTTCAGTGATCTCAAGTATTACGTTTAGGATGATCATTTTCTCTATATATGAGGTCCGAATCACATTATTCTCCGTTGTGTATTGGAAGAAGAACATGAGCACTTATTAGATCATTGACACTTTTCTCCAAATGGAGGTCACTCACAGCAACCAAAATAGTAGCTACCTACAATCAGGTTTTTATTGGCCAACTCTATTTAAGGATACTTATGAGTTAGTAAAGAAGTTTGATAGATGTCAGATGATGGGTAACATTTCAAGAAATAATTAGATGTATTTACGTAGTATATTGGAAGTGGAAATTTTAGTTTGGGACATTGACTTTATTGGTCTATTCCTTTCTTCATATGGTTAATAGTATATCTTTGTGGCTGTAGATTTATGCGTCTGAGAGGAGTGAAGTTGTAGCACTACCATCAAACAATGGATGAATTGTAACTCAGTTCTTAAGAAATAATATATTTTCAAGGTATGGCACTCCATGGGGTTATTATCAGCGATAGCAGAAAATACTTTTGTATCCGCCTATTTTTAGCTTTATTGGCTAAATACGAGGTCAAACATCGGGCTGCAACACCTTACCTTCCGTGGACTTGTGGGAAAGTTGAGATCTCCAACAAGGAGTTGAAGAAGATTTTAGAGGCAACGGTAAATGGATCATGTACAGATTGGTCCAAGAAGCTAGTGATCAGCATGTCTCCATATCAGTTGGTTTTTGGTAAAGCGTGTCATTTACCAGTTGAACTTGAGCACAAGGCATATTGGGCAACTCACATGCTAAATTTTGATATGAAGTCAGTCGAGAAGAAAATGTTCATTCTACTAAATAAGCTCGATGAGATTAGAGTGGGGCATATGAGAATGCTAAGTTGTACAATAAAAGGACAAAAAAATGGCATGATAGGTGCATCAAAGAAAAGGACTTCAAGGTTGGTCAACACGTTCTGATGTTCAATTATTGCCTCAAACTCTTTCTAGGCAAGTTAAGATCAAGGTGGTCAGGTCCATTCATAGTTGTAGCTGTACATCTTTATGCTACAGTTGAGGTCGTAGCTCAAGATCATCATCGACGGTTCAAGATCAATGGGCAGTAATTGAAGTCTCATTAGGGAGGTGATTACCCATAATTCTACCACTTGAGGATCCAAAATAGCCTAAACGAAAAATTCGAGCTATAGATTATAAATACATTTTCCTTTTTATTTATTCAGTTTTTATATTTTAGTTTTTAATTTTTCATCTCTAAATTTTTTTCTGTCTTTCGAAAATCTTTCACAAAATCCTACAAGATTCTTGCCTTAGTACCCATCAAATTTCAGGAAATCAAGGTAAAGAGGCTAAACTTTTAACAATTTCAATTTTTCCAAAATTTTCTAATTTCTTACATTATTGTTGGAACTTATTGATTCTTCTTGGAGGTTGGGCTTAGGAAGATGATGGTGTTGATGAAGGTGTTAAGAAATTTGTGGATTAAATAATATTAGGTTGGATTTGTATACCCACTTCATAATTTTTGCCTACAATTGTTGTTTGATAAAATGTCCTTGTGATGATTTTGGTTGAATTTTCACACGAATTTCGCACAGTACCTATATGATTGCATTACTAGTTTTCACATGAATTGCATAAAATTTGGGGGAACACAATTTTTAGCCTTCTGCCTCTTATGTCCCCACCCATGGCCTGTGCAAGCAAAATGAATCATTGTTACCTTAGGAACTATGGACAACCTAAACTCCAAACTCCGGCCACCTTGGCCACTGGACCAACATGCCACTTTGCCCACGCATCTTAAAAAGACCAGAAGTGCCATTTTTGGTGACACCCATGACCTATCCACCCACAAAGTTGACCAAGCTCATCATTACGCACCTACAGATGTTAATATAACAACAAACAATGTAGAAAATCCATATTTCTGGCCATTTTCTTCAACAGGGAACTCGGGCATTTCAACAATGATTTTCGACGTCGACGATGCAACCAACGATCACGGACCACCTTCCTAACACTGCATCATCGTGACGTATCCAATGAATAGATGAGCCATCACCAATTTCGAACCAATATGAACGAATTATGCAAGGCAAATCACGCACACGCAGGTTCCGTCGATTTCCTTTCATTTGAGGACTCCACTAAACTTAACCCCTGAATTTTAGCATCCAACCTTCAATTAATGTTGGTACAATAATGGGTCATCCATCAATTGCATCAATTCCTCAATTAAACGAGCAAATTTCAGGATTGAACTCAAGAACAACATGGACGACTGAAATTGGTGATTTTCATGCAATTGAAGGTCATAATATGCTATACACTAATTTGACCTTGGAAAATTCAAATCAAGCATCAAAAAAATTAGGCCAAGTCTTAATTGTTCAAATTGAAGTATCAATTCCATTATTTTCGCAGTCAAACTCTTCATTTGATCGTGTACAATCTGCCCTGGTGAATTTTCTCATTTCTAGTTAGATTCTAGTCAAAGGACCATCTCTATTAGATCAGGTAGCCTTGAATATCCCTAAGGTGATATCTAATGAGTCAAATTCTGCTAGAAACGTTGCATTGGAATTTGTGCCTAATGCCTGCAAAATGAGACATCTTATGCAAGGGTTTTGGGCATGATCAGGTTACTGATCCTCTTCCATTGATCTCAACAGACCCAAAACCCTTGGAACAATGAATTTAGTTTCCAATATGAATAGAATCGAACCATTGGAAACTCAAGAAACTCGGCGAGCACCTATTCCTCTTGATTCCCAGGTCCATAATCATCAAATTGACCATGTTAACCCACATCCTATCCTAAAAACTCAAGTTTGACCTCCTCAAGTAGGGCTTGTACAGTACGCCCACCCGTGTTGTACCACATGGTACAATTACTGCTTCCATGCCCCTACTCAAGCTAGACAGCTACTAGCTAGTCAAACTCCACAAGTTCAAGGTAAGAAATCATATCATACTGCCCTTTCTAGCAAACCTGCCATTTCTCAGGCCAAACGGAGCCATAGGAAATCTTTTACACCTGTTCTTCAGGCCCCCACAGGATTCTAGCGATCACAGGCTTACTTTCAAGGAACCTTTCATGCATATGGGGGTGCCTGCTATTTTCTTTACTAAGAAGGAGAATGATTTTTTATATGAGTCATAGAAGTTTACACTTGTGGGTAAATTCTCTCACTGCAAGCCTTTCATGGTTAAAGTACACGATAGTTTACAAAAAAATAGTTTTCATGGTGATTTTATGATAGTGGTTATTGATGCAAAAAATATTTTGATTCATTTGGTGCACGAGGATGATTACTCAAGGTTATTTCTCAAACCTACTTGGTACATTGATGGATGTCCGATGCGAGTTTTTAAATGGACACCTAGTTTCTGTCCACAGCATGAGACCCCTATTGCCCCCATCTGGGTTTTATTTCCTCTGTTACCCATTTTCTTTCGAGCCAAAAGCAGTTTATTTGCCTTAGCCAGAACAATGGGAGTACTACTTCGTATTGATGAGGTGACATCAAATCTACACCGACCTAGTGAGGCACGGGCATGTATTGAGATTGATTTGTAGTATAAGCTCCGTGATAGGATTTGGATTGAGAGAGGGAAGCGTGGTGGATACTAGCAGACTATCCATTATGATAAGAAGCTTGACTATTGCTTTCGATGCAGACATTTTGGGCATATTGATGAGCACTATTTTTTTAGATCACGGTCAGCACCACTACCTACTGTAGTCACGGTTGAGGACCATGTTCCTATGCCTACTGATCAGGTTAAGGACAAGGGAAAATGTAAGGAGATACTTGTTGAGCTTTCTAAGCAATGGTTTCCAATCCATAGGGAACTGCGAGGACAACATACTGCTAGAACTTCAGGCATCCAGATTCAGTCTACTTCATAGCCTATACTACCACTTGCTATGGTTGATTACCAATTCCTATTGGTATTCATGCTTGGGTTCAGCCAGTTGATCCATCAGCGAGTCCCACAGATTGTACCGTTTGGCTAGTTTTCAGTTCAGTTGCTTTTCAGATCAGTTCTCCATTGCCATCTGCGCCTAATATAGTTGCTATTACTAGGGCTTCACCCTAAGTTTTCAGGCCCACCTATACTTCATATTTTGATT
>CAIGRN010078796.1:0-12896 GCA_903798345.1 Fraxinus anomala
TTTATTAGATAAGTGACTATTTTTAGGGCTTCACCCCAGAAAATTTTTGGAAGATTAAAACTAAGTAACATACATCTCACCTTTTTCAATAAGGTTCTATTCATCCTCTCAGCAATACCATTTTATTGAAGAGTGTATATTACTGTTCTATGTCTTAGAATTCTACATTTTTTACAAAAAAAGATCAAATTTATAATTGCAGAATTCCAAGCCATTATTTGTCCTAAGTGCCTTTACCTTTTTATTAATTTGATTTTCAATCATAAGTTTCCATTGTTTAAAGTTTTGAAAAGTATCAGATTTGTTTTTCAAAAGAAAAGTCCAAATTTTTCTTGAAAAATCATCTACAATTAATAAGTAAAATCTTAAACCACTTAAGGTACTTACCAAAGCAAGTCCCCATAGGTCTGCATGTAAATACTTAAGAATCGAAGTGGATTTGTGAATTCTAGTTTTGAAAGGTAGTTTACTTTGTTTTCCGACAACACAATCTTCATAGAATTTAAGACTTTTAATATTATCTTTTCCAAAACATCTTAATTTGTTCAAAACCATCAATCCCTTTTCACTAATATGGCCTAATCCCCTATTTCAAATCAAGGCTTTATCAGCCTGAGACTTCACAGCTACAGAGTTGTTGCCAACTAAAGGTTCAGCTTGCAGTATGAAAATACCATTGGATCTAGGAGAGAAAATTATCTGTTTTTTGAGTTAAGACTAATTTGGGTAAGACCTTTGTGAACTTTTATTTCATATTCATCATCCAATTACCCTAAAGAAATTAAGTTTCTTTGAAGATCAGGAATATATCAGGAACATATCGTGTCTGATGTAGTTCAAGAATATAATTGTTGTCCAGTAAGAGTCTCAGATTTTCAATCCCTTTAATTTGACAAGTCATATTGTTTTCCATTTGAACTTGACCACCACTAAGATCATTAAAGTCAGTAAACCACTCTTTAATAGGACACATGTGGAAGGAACAATCAGAATTGGATCGAAGAGCAAATGAAACACACAGTTTTAGAAAACCACAAATTTATTTTTCAAAAAACAATATTTTGAAAAAATCATGTAGATCTGCAAATGTGATTTTGACAAAATACCCTAATCCCCTATAAAAGGCAGCTCTGATACAACTTGTTGGTCCAGAATCAACGTTTTGTAACAACAAACACAAAATCATAAAATCGCAGAATCATAAAATGAGAACACGAAGAATTTTTCGCCCCCTTTGGAGCCCGGATGTTTAGCTAAATAGCATACTTAGATTAAGCTCGAATCCACTAAGGAAATCACAAAGTACATATTACAAATGTATGAAGAAATCGATTTCTTCAATGTTTTCTCTAGCATCTCATATATAAGTTTTCACTCCACTATACCAGTGTATACACAATACACTCCAGAATATCACTAAGATATTACAAAGATCACACCCAAAGAATCTCAAGAACTTAAAATAGAGAGAAAATCGCTCGAAAGAGAAAACCAAGAGAAAACCCTATAATACAAAAAGATTCAACACCAATCGAAGAGTCCAAAATGAGGATAAAAACAACCCTTTAGTTTCTCCATCCAACAGTCCAGAATCTACCACGTGTAGAGCCAAGATTACACCACTTAATAAAACAGCAAACAGATTGGCCTAAGCAAGACACACAAGCCCAAGTATTATAACAGAATAGAGCAAACAAAATAGAGAAGCCCAAAAGATTAGAATAGAGAGGTAACCCATATCCAACACACAGTAAATATAAAGAAGTTGGTGCATTAAATAGAAGATGCACTAAATACATGATTAAGCCCAAAATACTTATTTGCGAAAATTAGACTTTTGAAACTAGATTATGAACCTAGTTGAGTTTTAAAGGTTCAAACAATCAAAATATATAAGAATCCTTATCTGTTGAGATATTGACTTATAATTGTGAGATCTATCCAAATTAGAGAGAGTGCAAATTAGTATAAGAAAATTCAACATTTAATTACACCTTGAAAAGAGAGTTAAAAAAAAAATATGTTTGGAGGTATATATCTTATGAGTTGAGAAATGAAATATTTGACTATTTAGAGTCGGGAATTGAAGCAACTTGTAAATTTATAATATTTTAGTTAATTTTTCACATACACACATCAATTTTACATTGGATAGGTGAAAATTGGTTTCTTTATAGTGATTTTGAAGTTGTTCGTAGATTTGGCACATTTATTCCAATCCTGAGACAAACGTCAGTTTATCTAATCAAATTTTGTTTCATACTTGCTTGTTGAGATAAGTTATAATTTTATTTGAGGAAAAAATGTTCAAGTTTGGGGGTATTTCATAAGTGTAATTTATATTTTTATCTAGGCATATAAATAGGAATATTTGGGAGCACTTTTGATGAATTATAGTTTAATCTCATGTATTTATTGTTTGGTAGTAAAACTCAATGTTTGAAAGAGAAGTTCAGGGATCAAATTGTAAATATTCAATTAAAAAATTTAAACCACATGTTGATGAGTAAAGAATGTGGGAGTCAATTGGACGGAAATAGAATACTAAAGACTTAATGTGGAGAGTCAATTGGACGAGAATAGAAGACTAAGGGCTTAAATTGCACAAAAAGGACCAACTAATACCCTGGAGAATGTTTAGGGACCAACTGCAAAGTGCCGAAATCATGCATACACATAGTGTAATTTGAGTTGCGCCCACAACCCCAATGCCTGCAAAAAATTGAAGGAAAAATTGGCGAGCCATGCCTGCACAAACCATGTACCCATGTGCATGTATGGGTTAAAAATACTCAACCGGCCAATTTCCTTTACCAATCACCCTTTTTATAACAATTTCGGACGCGTTTCTTGACCTAAATTCGATATCTATAAGTATAGAATGTGGGCAGGACCTTGTCATGTAAAACACCAAATCTTGTAATAAAAAAGAGGCAATTCATAATTCTCTTGGAAAAATCAAGAGGCAATATAAAAGAATTCATTTAGTTGAAGATCCAACCTTGATTTTTGGTAAAGAAGGAGATAGTGGAGACAATCAAGAAACTATTGAAGAAATTCGATAACTTTAAGTTTTCTTCTCTTTTTCTTCATTCATCAAAATCCGAGTTATGTTTTACAAAACAACTACGATTTCTTGTAACTTTATAATGTTAGGCTAGACTTTTATTTACTAAGATATAAATGAACCCTTGTTATGAATTCTTAATATAATTTCAATATTTTGACACTAAATATGTATTTATTCTTGGATAATTGTTATATGTTTATTGCATATCAATGAGTAGATCACTAATTGAATTGATGTGTGAATTTTATTATTATTGAGAGAGACAATAAGATAAATAACATATTATAACAATCATTGTGAGGTCATATAGAGGATAGCGATGTACCCTTATACCTTGAATGATTTCGATATATGTTGTTCTAGGGTCTTAATGATTGCTTTCATGTTTGCATATTTCATATAGATATAGGAAGGCCAAATGAGAGAATATATTTAAATTTATTCGAGAGAGATTATCAAATAATTTAGGAACATTGATCAAGAATGCACACATATTGTCATGATATTGAGTTGGATTAGTACATATTCAACCTAATCTTCCAAACTCTATCATTATTTGCTCATTAGAATAATTTGTTTAATTAGAAAAATTAATATAGAATTGATAATCAACACTTGGCTATTCGATCAAAGTTAATATTAACTGACACTAGATTATATACATAATCTTTGTGGGATGCTATTTTATTCATCAATTTATTACTTGTCCACGATGCCTTGCGCTTGAGATATTTCATATGATTAGTAACCAATCTAGGTTCAACTTTGGCAGCAAACAGATTGTTAATACTTCAGAGGAAGTCCACGAATTAATGTTTTAAATTTGAAAACAACTATTGCAATAGATAAGACACATTGAATATTTTATGATTTTCATGTAATAGAATGCATACTTGTGTTCATTATGTTTATTTATTTACACTTGAGATAAAATTAATCAACATTTAAATTCTATAATTGACTTTAATTTAAATTTCTTTATAGTACTTTATATTTGACTAACAATTGACAAGTTTTGATTAGTAAAGAAATTTTAAAATCCGAGTTGGGTTTGGCCTGGCTTCTAAGAAAACCGAGTAATATTGGAGTATAATCAAATGCAAAAGAAAATTAGTTCTCTCTAAAATATATTATCTAAATTTGTCAACTTTTAGGAACGCAGTTTTGCCTCATAGTTGTATATGTCAACTTATGGGTTTATCCCAAAATCCCTTCCTCAACAAATTTTTCAAAATAATATATTAGTCCATATAGCATTTGAAAGGCAAATATCTTGCCTTTACCCTGCAAAACTTAGAAGCAGTGTGGACATTTTACAAAATCGGATCTGCATAGAAACTTTCAATGGTGCAAAACTATTTGAAAATGTACAAAATATTAAAAGGTAAAATCAAACTTCTACTTATTGATGTAATAATCCTTTTCATGAAAACCATCACTGTAATCACCGACAGCCATCCTGGTGAAATATGCAATCAAGGTCATGGTCATGAAACGTGGTCTACTGAGAGCTAATTTTCTCACCCGATGGAAGTTATCATTTAGAAAACCGCAAACATAAAAATTATAAAATTGAAAAAAAAAAAAAAAAAAATCAGTAACTCTTGAGACGCAACTCAAAATCACCTTCAACGTGACAATATAACAAGCACTAAAGAATTTGATGGGAAACCTAGAAGATGTATTATATGTAAGACTTTCCAAATTTGACAAATAATTAGAGTTTTAGTTTCTCCAGTATTTTAATAGAATGTCTAGTATTTTGTTAGATTCTCCATTATTTGTTAAATCTTTCTTACCCAAATTTGATATATTATGTAGTATTTTGTTAGATTCTGCAGTATTATGTTGGATGTTTCTTACCTAAATTAAACTAGTTCAAACCCTATATAAAGAGGCTTATGATTTGTAATAAGACACAACTTTGATATGAAATAAGTTGATATTTTTGCCCTCTAAATTCTCTCCCTGTCCCTGTTCTTCTCTTTCTTTTCTCTTACACTCTTTCTTTTCTCAATCTTTTTCTTATTTGATTTTGTTTTTCATGAATATGATATTCGAGTCAAGCGCTCTCCACAAACCAAAATGTTGTTACTGTTGGAAACTTACTTAACATGTACGGTGAAAAATAAAACAAATTTCAATTCCCATCAAATATCTTCTTTGTGTTTAGAAATTAACTGTGATAGAAATTATACATTTTGTAGATTCTGCAAACTCCTTTTCTAATCTTGGAATACGAACAATCACGACATGCAATTCACAACTGTCTAATTGTCTAATCTCTAATGAAAATTCACACAGAGAACAAGAATGAGAAAATTATGATTTCTCTTTTCTCGTGTTAACAAAAATATGAATTATTATATGTTCTATTTTTCTGAAACCCTAATGGCTTATTAATATAAATCCAAGTGGGTTTGACCAGCATCTTAAACTTAGCCCGGGCCAAATTTAATTAATATTTAATTAATCCAATTAATTAAATTTGGTTTGTGAATTAATTAATTAATTCGGGTCTATTAACAAGCAACCCAATTAATTAATTGTACATTACTTATTAATTAATTAATTGGAGAATCTCATTCTTCTGGTTATCCTTTTTTATGTGACTCATCAAGTTTTCGATCACGATATCTAACGACGTGAATTATTATTTTCATAATCAAAATCGATAAATTAAAATACCATTTTTAATTTATCACTAATTTATATTCGTCGTTCCAAATTGACATCTAACAATGTGTCAGGAAAATAAATATGACGAAAAATGTCACGTGGTATGACAAAATCAAACGTGTTCATTTACCATGAAACTATAATCATTTCGTTAATATGATCCAATCAACTACGAGATATGGATATGTGTCATCTCAATTATCGATCATATCTTTCATCTCACTATTAAGTCAATGTAAGTCGAAAACTCATTTTCGACTTATGAGTACACCTTGATCAATGATTTTGTTATTAACTTAATTAGATGAAATGTAGATCATAATCTCTTACTATCTAAAAGTGACAAATCCTCTATTGATCATTTACAACCTTCATACGATTCTTGACATACCCGAACAATACCGTATTAGCAACCATTGGCAAAGTAACATCCAATATCACCAAAGTATGACTATTCTCATATAAAACACTATGATGACCTCAAGTCAGAGGATCAATTCCACTACCGAACGTTAAGGATTAATAACTAACACTCAAATAGTTATCCATGTGGAATTTCTCCAGTAAGTCTCCAATGTTTTGTTTTATAACAAAACATCCACGTGTTCACTAAAGTGTCACCACACTTTAGTTTGTGAGATCAACTACTTACTTCACAAGTAAGAAATGTCACACATGATGGTCTATCCGTAATAACGATATCCAAGCTCGTTATTACTCACAACCATGGATGATTTAAGATTCATTCATATACAATTTGTATCTCACAATGACAACTACTTGTGATTAACAAATTATCAAGACTTGAATATACGGATTTTATATAATATTGATTTAATTAAATTACATGCATCAATTATATATTAAAAATGTTTATGTCCAAAGTTGATTGAACGTAGATCATAAGTTTTGGTGCTTGCATATCCTTTTATGAAGTCTCATTTGAAATCAAAGGTTGGTGTTTGATGTAATGTTTTGAATGACCTTTTGCCTGCAGAATGGCCTTGGTGGAGGTGGAGGTGGAGGTGGAGGTCGAGTGATGTGGTGAAGTGGTTGAATTTATATAAAATGATGTCTCGTTTTTTAAAATTTTTGTTATCTTTTTTAATGAAATATTTGTCACTTTTTAAAAAAAGTGACATACAATATCACTTTTTAATATACTTAACTTTATACAATATTTTTACTTTCAATTTTTTTTTTTTTTTTTATGATTAATGGTTTGGCTGAGTTGGTATATGACTATGGTGGTGAATTGACTTAAAAGTGTTTGACGTTTTGATTTGTGTTCTGTTGATAAATTGATTTAAAGATACTTGACGGTGAATGTTTATCACTTTTTTGAATTTTTTTAACTTTTTAGTATTTATTATTTTTGCTGTCACTCTCTTAAAATTTAAGTTACCTTTTTTAGTGATAATATCATTTTTTTTAAAATAAAAGTTACATTGTATGGTATTTTTTAATTTAAACAAAAAAGTGACAATGTGTCACTTTTTATTTAAAAAAATGATAATTAATTTTATACAATATTTTTTACTTTCAAAATACTTTTTTATATGATTTGTAAAAAGACTCGTAATTTTAGATGTATTTTTTTAAGTTGCCCTTAATATATTAAGCCAAATTTTTGGGCGGGTTTAAGTATTGGACTAATTTGATTTTTGGCCTAGTAGAGTTGGGTTTACTAATCCTAATAAGATCAAGGTTTTCAGTAACCTATATATAGGGCTTGTTCGGTACAGATAAAAACTCAATTAAAATTGAAAATATAATCGTTATTGGGTCTCACTCGTCTAATAAAACTTAATAATAACGACTAATTTTTTAATTTTAATCCGATTTTAATTTTTACCAAACACACTCATAGATTGTCAAGTTTAAGTGTGTTAGAGACTTTCCTTGTTAGTACACAAGAAAGAAAAACCCTAAATCAAATACTCCCTAAATCCAAGTGGTAGTTGTGTGCTATTCGTGGTGTTTGAGTTTCAATTTATTCTTTGATGTGTAAATTTTTATTAGAGGTTGGTCATGTGTGGTATGTTGAGATTGTAGTAGATCAGATTCAAAATCGTCACAATTTATGAAAATCTTCAAAAGTATATTTCCTATCACATATTTTATTTAATCACTTTCCACTAGTAAAACACATGACTTATCTATTTAAATTCTGACGAACATGTTTAAGTAAATATTCAACACACAAAGTGGAGGTGTACTAGACACCATTTACTTAATTTTTTATTATTTATTTTCATTGGATGGTGTGCTAGAATCATTCATTTGAATTTTTGTAATTGATCCTTACTCTTTCTTTATATTATCTTTTTTGTACATTTGGTTCGCAATTGTGCAATCCACAATTCTATTAGATGTTTTTCTCTCCATTTTCATTTTTTCTATTACATGGATTCATAACCTGACTAATTTTATTTAAGTTGGGCTAATATGTGACTTACAAAAAAATTTACAACACAAATATATGGTTACATAAAAAAAATTTACACATAAAACATGGAATTTCTCGTTGCATGATAGATGCTTTTATCCTTTTCAATTTTATTATCTTTTAATCCAGTGTTAAATTGAGTATGTCGAGAAGTTGGATGTGTGTATGAATACAAGGACATGGCCACATGGGCATCCAATTGACACGTCGGAATGGGAGTCGGACAGAAGTCGGCAACAACTATGGAAACTTTGGCCTTTTATGGAGAATAAGTTGCATGGGTGACACGTGTGTTATCCAAATTATCGTCATTTTTCTCAATTCACGTGCAAATGGAACGCTCTTCCGCAGCCACGCCATCCTCATATAAGGATTAAAACAAAATGAGTTTGAAGTTTGATTCATATTTTTTAGTTTAGTAACAAATTGAGAATTTGCTAGCGACTGCATAGAGATTTATCAGAGCTAGTTTACGAAGTTCATGTTTAATTCATATTTTTTAAAATTCATTTTTCTAAAAATTATTTTTAACTATATGTTCTCTCAATAAAATAATTTTGCACACGGACCATAACAAATCATACATTCTAACAAAAAAATAAAAAAAAATCACAAAATCTATTCTTGCAAAATCTGTACCTAACCGGGACTAAGCATGAATAAAAATTAATTAGAGTAAAAAGCAGGCTCAACTTTTTGTTGAGGTATCATGCTTGGTCGCCATCTAGTAAGATTTATAAGTCTCAATCGATAAGGAACTTAACGTAAGTTTGATGGAAATTAAATTCTAGATTTTAATTTAAACTAAAATCAACAATTAATTTTAAACACACATTTTAAGAGATTCACAACTTTTCAATAACATATTTCATTAAATTTTATCAAAATCGACTCAAAATCTAATTTTAATCACCATCAAACAAGGACTTACTTTTAACATTCATAATATCACATACTCACATTTTAACTTAATTCAAATGTGTTGGTAGGGTTGTCACAAATTGTTTGTGTTAGATTTTAGATATTTTGTAATTGGCAATTCTGTAAACAAAAGAACTGAATTGTACTATGTTTAAAAAGTCAAGGAATAATGTCCAAATAGTTGAAAATAGGGTTATTAGGTCTAAGGTTCGAGATTGGTAAAATGAGGAAAAACGGCGCGAATTTTCGCTAGACTGTCGTGTTTGGCTCAATCCAGAAAAATAGAAATATCATCACTGGACTGTCGCCCCTCATTCGCTCGAGCGACGTGCTGTCGTTCGACTGTCGTTGAGCTATCGCTCAAGCAACGTGGATATCTGATAAACTTTTATCTCGCGATTTAAAGGTTTTTTCCATGACCATTACTTTTCTAACCTACCTATAAATACCAAAACACTTCTGAACATGAAAATTAAGGTTGAACATTGAAAAAGCTTCATCTGTAAGAGATTCCTTCGTATTCCCACTTTCAACCTTCAACTTGTGAGTTTGTTTTGGTGAGAAAAATATTGTTCCTATAATTCAAATACCAAACTGCCTTTCATCTATATCTGGTCAGAGTTCTGAAGATACAGTCTGTGAAGAATAAGGTGTTCTTCGTTGATTCACGGGAGATAGACGATTCCACAAGTCTAGGAGTGCTATAGGGTAGCAAATTCCACAGAGAGCTTTGATAACAGCAGCTAAGGGTTGGTGCAAGGGAACACAGGATCCAGGGAGAGCTGTAAGGAGTGCAGTCGAGAGATCAGATAGTACAGATCGTCTAGTCTGATAGACTGTAAGTTGTTAAAATTATTTATAGTTGATTGACTAGCAAAGTGTCCGATATTTTTTCCAGTTGGATTTCTTCGTGATCATCTTGGTGTTGATTTACTGCTTTCCCTTTGTTTATTGATTGATCATATAAACTNCTGTAAGTTATATTCGTTTATAGTGGATTGACTGGCAAAGTGCCCAAAGTTTTTACCCGATTGGGGTTTCTCCGTGATCATCTTGGTGTTGATTTACTGCTTTCGTTTTATTTATAGATTGATCATATAAACTGCGGTATTCAAACTTAGAACTAAAATGACTTGCATGATTAATCATCTAGAAAAGAATTAAAAAGTGACTTGTTGCGCTATTTAATTCGTTAGTAATTTAAATTCCGCATTATACACATATTCACCAATTTAGGTGTTGTTAGAGTCGAACTACTCGTTTCTCAATTGGTTTCAGAGCCTTAAATCGATTCCTAACCCTTAGTATATTATTCTAGATGAGTCAGTCATTATCCGTGCATCCGTTCTTTGACAGAAGCAATTATGCTTATTGAAAATGACTTGCATGATTAATCAAAAATGGTTAAATCCATCGCCATGAACACTGTTAGAGAAGAGGAGAGCGAGTCAACTGATACTGAGACCCTTATGGACGATAAAATTGCTTATTTCGTTAAAAAAATTCAGAAGATGATGAAGAATAGGAGAAAGCCTCAGAAGCGAAATAGTGAGGTCTCTAGTAAACTCTCGAGAGGTAGATGTGAGAAAAACACATCTACGACTCCCGTTAAGAAATCTCAATTTGTCCAATGCCATGAGTGCAAGAGGTATGTTCACATTAGGAGTAAATGTTCAAATTTGAAGAGGAGTTCGGGTAAAGAACGTCGTATGGCTTTAGTCGTGACCATGAGTGATGATGAGTCAGATTGCAGTTCTCAGAATGAGATATCTAGTGGTGAGGATGAACAAAAATTCATGGCCTTGACCTTAACTGCTACAATCGAATCTGACCGTGAGATTGAGAAAGTTGAAAGGGAAGATGAGAGTGAATAGTTTGAAGAAGAGTCTGCTGATGAGATCGACATTCACGTGCTACAGTTGATCGACACACTGCCAAGTTCGCTACGCTTCGGGGTGCTGCCAGATACGTTGAGCGTGGACTTCAATAGATTCGTCGCCACTGGGATGATACTGCTTCTAAGGAGAGGACAGACTCCGATGATGCTGTCGGTGCTTCCAGTTCTAGATATTATTATAGATTTTTGACAGTAGATATCTAGATCTTTTTTGCTTATGCTTACATGATGTATCTATTTATCGAAAGTTTGGATGTAATTAAATTTTTTATATATATAAAAGTGAAATTGAGTTTTGCATTTTATGTTTGAGGGGTTGTTGGAGAGAGCCATTGATACATTTGCCTACTGCATGCATAAACACGTTGAGAGTTTGCAGTAAGAGGGAGAATGTGTGATATTTCTTGGTCCCTTATCATTTTGTGACAAAAAAGGAAGTAGATATAAATATTTTGATGGAGTAGATATTCTTGCTTTAACATGATGTATATGTTTTTATCTACTGAATGTATCTATAACTTTTGATTTTGATTTGATTATTTTAGTTGTGCTAAATTAAGTTTGATGCTTTAGTAGTATCGATGTATCTTCTTGGTATGTTGGGTTGCATTGGTACTACGTTTTGATTTAGCATTCATGATTGAAACTGAATAACACTATATGTGTCGTAGATCGCTCATATTCTATAAACTGCTTGAACCGCTTTACTTATACTATTTTTTCACACATTTTACATTGAGTGTTAAGTTATTTGTTTCAGGAAATAGGTGCTAATTAAACCGTAGAATTGTTCAAGTCAGTCGGTTTGTCATAAATTTTGAGTATGTACTTTATTTTTTATTACTACATTGACTTAGTAGTTTTGTCACAGAATGTCAAATTCAGAGTTTGTTAAGTTTTAGATATTTTGTAATTGGCAATTCTGCAAATAAAATGATTGAATTGTATTATGTTTAAAAAGTCAAGAAGTAATGTGCAAATAGTTGAAAATAGGGTTACTAGGTCTAGGGTTCGAGATTGGCAAAAGGAGGAAAATGGCGCGAATTTTCACTAGACTGTCGTCAAGGTTTGTCTCGAGCTACAAAAACAGAAATATCGTCATTGGATTGTACCCCTCCTTCGCTGTCGCTCAACCATCGCTGAACCCTCGCTCGAGCGACGTGGTTATCCGAAAAATTTTTAAAGCATTTTTCCCGGGCCCATTACTTTTCTAACCTACCTATAAATACCAAAACACTTTTGAACGTGAAAATTAAGGTTGAACATTGAGAGAGCTTCATCTGTGAGAGATTCATTCATATTCCAACTTTCAACCTTCAACTTGTGAGTTTGTTTTGGTGAGAAAAATATTGTTTCTATAGTCTAAATATCAAATCGTCTTTCCTCTATATGTGGTCAGAGTTCTGAAGATCGAGGGAAGTTGACTGGAGTTCAAATATGTGAAGAACAAGGTGTTNGAGTTTGTATTGATGAGAAAAACACAATTCCTATAATTCAAATATCAAACTACATTTCCTCTATATCTGGTCAGAGTTTTGAAGATCGAGAGAAGTTGACTGGAGTTTCGGTCTGTGAAGAACAAGGTGTTCTTCGTTGATTCACGGGAGATAGACGATTACACAAGGCTAGGAGTGCTGCAGGGTAGCAGATTCCACAGAGAGTTTTGACAACAACAGTTAAGGGTTGGTACAGGGAGCACAAAATCCAAGGAGTGCAGTCGGGAGATCATATACTACAGATCGTCTAGTCTCATAGACCGTAAGTTGTTAAAATCGTTTATAGTGGATTGACCGGCAAAGTGGCCGAAGTTTTTTCTAGTTGGATTTCTCTGTGATCATCCTGGTATTGATTTAGTGCTTTCGCTTTGTTTATTGATTGAT
>CAIGRN010078809.1:0-13136 GCA_903798345.1 Fraxinus anomala
ACCAAACTTTCAACATTTTTCATGTAAAAAATTATATCAATCAAACACGATTAATTACAATTTCCAATAAAACAAATTATAGGCAATTCAATTCCCTATAATTCATTTTTCTTTCCACTCAAATTCCACATTTGGAATCAAACGGACCCTTAGCGTATTATCTTTTCTTAATAAATGGGAAAATGATAAGGTATAATATGTCGATGTGTCAAAATATGTGTTAATGTTACAAACATAAATTTCTGTTATGAAAGAGAACAAGATGGAAGAAAATAGCAAAAAATTTAAGTTATTTCGACTAAATCTAGACATTCAAAATTGGTACTTTGAATAACCAACGAACCTTCCAAAACAAACAATAAGTTCGCAGAATTATTCATCCACACATTCTTCACCGATTTCGCCTCTTTAAATAGAAAAGTAATACACATGATTTCACTACCTCTTTTATATATAAATGTCAAATAATTAGAAATTACGTTGACCTTATTTAAAATAAAGAGCTCTTTGCATCTTCCTATTTCTGAAGAAAAAGTAATGTACAGATCGACACGTCAAAATTGTATTTGGCAAATTAGGGACGACAGATATGATCATGACCTCCGTGAGTTTAGGCACGCGACCGACCGTAGATTGATTTCATCCGGTTGACGCTCCACGTAGTAGCTTTTCTTTTTTCTTTTTCGTCTCTTTGTGCAAACCGGAATCCTACCAATTTATTATTACCTAATTGAAGAAAAAAAAAAAACCCCTCAAAACATCGTGTTGTAAAATTGAGTGTAAATTGACATTTTCAAAATCACTTTTTCATTCTCATTTATATGCAGGTAAATCTAAATTCAAATTATACTCCATTGGAAAAATCTAAAAATAATGGGTACAAGTGAATTGGTAACTTTTTGGTAGATCTAAAACAATGTAAATTCACGTCATTTTTTTTTTTTTTACATTTTTTGTCCAAAAATGCACTTTACGTTTCTTTTGCATCTCTGTACTGAAGAAGTTTTCGACCACTTTAGAGATATAAATCACAATTTAGATTTAATTTAAAACACCATTGAAGATATTCTATGATGTTTTTATATCCTTGATTTTCTTGAATATGGATGCCATAGATTGTTTGTTCTTTACCGACAACGTACACTTAATTTTAATAACAAATTAAGTCTTATTTTTAATAAATTTGAGTTGGAATAGTTGAATCATTTTTCGTCCAGTTCTAAATCATTGGACTAAAANGATGCCATAGATTGTTTGTTCTTTACCGACAACGTACACTTAATTTTAATAACAAATTAAGTCTTATTTTTAATAAATTTGAGTTGGAATAGTTGAATCATTTTTCGTCCAGTTCTAAATCATTGGACTAAAAAACAGAGAATAATTTTTCGTCCAGTTCTAAATAATTTTTGAAACCAAAGTTAAAGTTTAGTAATTCAATTAAAAATTAAATTGAAGTTCTGTAACCTAAAATTTAAAATTTCACTGACCGAATAGCGTGACAAACAACATAAGAACCACATGAGTAAATTTTATTCGCGATAACTTTACTTTCATCGTAATGTCAATCAATTATACTTTCACTACGATGTCAATTTTGTGACTTAGACTAGAAAGTAATTATGTGAAAGTCAATTAAAGACGAAATTGAACAAAATGCCTCAATTGGGACAAAATTAAAGTCATTAACACCAATTAAACATACTGATTACAGTTACCTAATTGAAATAAATTGAAACAGGTTTGGTTCAACGAAAAAATTGATTAAAATTCAGATTAAATTCAATAATTAATTTTAACTACGCATTTCATATGATCAACAAGCATTCAACAATTTTTATCAAAATTTTAAAAAAATATATTTTTTTTTTTTTACCTAAACTAAACATGGCATAAATATATTATCTAACATTCATTTAAATGAAAATATAATTACTGCTAGGGGTAGGCCAAAAAAATCAAAAAAAATTGACCAAATCGACCAAATAAAATCAAGTTGGTCGGTTTGAACAAAAAAAAAATTGGTTTGATTAATTTTAACCATTAAAAAGTCGGATTTGGTTGGTTGTGGTTTAAGAAACCAACTCATCAATTAACCGATCTAACCAACTAATACATTTTTTTTTTTTTTTTTTTATCTTTTATCGTCTACGTCTCTTTTACCAAAACTTCAAATTCCAAAAGATAAGAAAAGTAAGGAAAAGAATTTTTTTATTATTATTTTATTTTTTTTGTATACTTCAAATTCAGATTGTAATCTCACTTTCATTTTGCTATAATTATTTGTTGGTAAACTATTGTATATATAAGATGAAAAACTCGGTCATTTACAATTTACATTTATATATTTTTTGTTGCGCACTACACAAGCAATATATATATATATATATATATATATATATAAATTTTTTAAGAGAAAATCAGTCCAAACCCTACATATAAAGTATACAATTCAAAAATAAAGTGGTATAGATTAAAAAAGGAAAACCGTTTTCATAATTATCTAATATAATTTAAATCTTTCCAAAATAGATTTACCATAACCGTCCCGCTCATTCTCTCTCTACAATCATCTCTTAAACCCACACCCTCACCCTTAAAATAATCTCTCTACACTCGTCTCTTCCTTCATCCTCTATTAGTGGATGTTTAGTGGGGATTAAAATTAGATTTTTAGTAGATTGTGATAGAAATTTTTAAAATGTGTAGTTGAAAAGTTGTGGGACACATGAAATATGTGGATAATATTGATTGTTTGACTTTGACTTAAATTAAAATCTAAGCATCCCATAAAATCGCTGTATAAAGGAAGAAAAATGTTGAAGAATCTTCACCCAAGAGATTGATAAAGTCTGCAACCGATGGAAAATCATTGAAGGTGAAATCCCTAATCTGGACTCTTTTTTTTGTTCAAATGCTTTTCAGTAACGGTTGTAGTATGTGTGTGTGTGTGTGTGTGTGTGTGATCTAAATAGGTTTTGTGATCTGATTTGTGTAATTTGTGACCTATTTTTGGGTTATTTGAAATCTTTTTTGGATAATTTGTGACCTGATTTGGGTAATTTGTAAATTTTTTTTTTTTTAGGAAATGTGACCTGATTTAGTTACTGTGTGACCTCATCTTGATATATATGACCTGATTTTGTTATATGGTTACATATTTCATTGTAAATGATGTGAATATTGAATTATAATAAATGAGGGTTGTAGTTGAGTTTTTGCATTAGTTTAGTGATCAGGATCTAGGATTTGGAAAATGAAGTGGAAATTAGCATTTGATATTTTAATTCACTGAACAGAAACATTCTTTTTGATTGAGTTTTGCTCTTTTATTTATTTTCCATGTCAATTTTAAGAATAGTTCACCACCATAGTATTGACAATTGGATGAAACAAGAAGTATTGACAGATTCTTGGATTTGGAAAATGAAGTGGAAATTATATTTGAACCTTATTAGTACTCAGGGCAGACATTTATTGTCATATTTCGCTCTTTTATTTATTTCCCTACTTATTTTAGCTGAAACTTTCAGATCTTCGTTTGCATTTGTACAGGTTTTTATTTAGTTAAAGGAAAACCGTTTTCATTAGCACAATGGATAGGTTACCTTCGTCATATTAAAACAATAACATTTTTTTCCCATATTGTATTTGTATAGTTACTTAAGGACTTTCTTTTTAAATTATTACAGACATGATTGTGGTGTTTTCGTCGTCAAGTACGCACATTACTTGATCCACAACAATCGCGCAAAAATGTTAGTGTCATTTGATGTTACCAACATGAGGCTGGAAATTGTGGTAGTGTTGTTCAAAAATAGACAAGTTAGGCAGGTTAGAATTTGGGTCACAAACCCAACAGCTATGTTAATTGAACAAATGGAAAAGTGGTCTCATTTTAGTGTTAATAGAAATAGCGCAATTATTTATTGCTAAAATTAGATACTCCAAGTATGATTATTTTTTTAAAAGCGTGCGTTTTCAAATTTAAATTTTTGTTACTAAGTTAAATGTAATGAAATACTTGTTCTTTAAAATTATTAACTAAAAATATATTTATAGTTGTAAATTATTTTTCAATTTTTATTTAACTATCAAAAATTTTAAATGTACTGAAATACTTATTCTTTATTAACTAAAAATTTGTTTGTAAAATTTGTTGATTGTAATGCATTTTTTTTTAATAATTTTAATTTAGCTTAATTGGTAATATTTCACAAGTAAATTAAATTTAATGATTGAATGTGGTACATTCAGGCCAGCTTTCGAACTATGATCTCACTGCAAGCTTATTCACTTTTGTGGTTTAACATTCAATTTTTTATTGTCCGGATTTCTCCACATTACAATACTCAATTGGATTTTAGCGACCAATTCTTAGTGCATTATGATGGATTGAATGTGTGTCCATACCAAACTGATTTTGATTAATAAAAAAAAAAAAAAATATATAATTATGATGGATTGAATGTGTGTCCATACCAAACTGATTTTGATAAAAAAAAAAAAAAAAAAATATATATATATATATATAGTATTTTCTTTTTCATTCTTTAATTAGGTGCCATGATCATTTAGGAAGATTGTAAACTCAAAAGACGTGAGCCAGTAAAGAGAAAAAACACTTAAAAGTTCAAAATTCTTTGCACAAAATTGGTTTGTGAATGCGGGTATTACTCCTTGAGGAACTTTAACGAAGATTCTATCTGGCCCCTATCTTACGGAGATAAGAACTTAACAAATGGACAATGGGTGATGCGATAAAGGCAAAAAATACTTGAACATGAGATGGTTTTCAAGAATCAGGTACTTTTTTTATCATTCAAATTGCACAAGGCTAGTTTTATAATGTTGCCAGGAAAATGTAATAACTCCGAGTTTTAGTTCATCGGGTCATCTTTCCAGAAATCTAAAAAAAGCACAGAAGTGTACAATTAATTGAAATTTTTCTATAAATTAATTGGGCGTCTAAATTGTCCCAACAGTTTAAGAATAGTTATGTTACCAATATTTTGGGAAGTAAGATTAATAATATAGTGATGCAGTTTTTAGTTAATATTTCCTAATTGGATCCCAAGTTTCCGTTTCCCAGTGGAATTGTGTTTGGGAAAAATTGCCATAAAGTCTATATTTCCTAATTCTAATATCCGTTGAACCCACTACTACTATATATGGCTAGACAAAGTCCGATTTTTTGTTGCATACGACCGATTCATTATTTTCATTCATCTTCAACGATGTCTAATAACGCGAAGCAAGCTTTTCAATTCTCTACTTTTCCTAAAGATCTGTACTATAAGGTTACAAAGGTCGGAGAAGAATCAGTTACGTGCAATGATGATCATCAGCCACTTCAAATCAATATAAAATTTTCTTGCAAGCCTATCATTGATTTGATCGACCCCACGTATAATATATTATCTTCTCGGAATCAACAAGTTGTGGCAGAAATCACAAAATGCGAAATTTCAAATTCTATTTGCATAGAGTATGACCAGTTCCTCGACTATAGCAAGGCTCAGAAAATCCTCGTCGAGGCTGTTGAGACTTGGCCTCTTCAGAGTTATCAAAATCGCTTATTTTTTGTCCAGGAAGTATATTTTAGTTTAAGGGCAAGTGCTACAAGAATGTCTCCAACTCACAATCTTTTGCTATTGCAAGTGGATGCATATGTTTATATTCATCACTTTCTTGATAATGCGTCCAGGATTCGTCAAGTACTTCAGGATTTCATAGCGGAAAGAAATGGTGAGGTTCCGGCTAGTGACTGTTCAATTAAATCCCTCGAGAGAAAGAAAATTCAAGATTATATTGATGATAGTGAAAGTTGCAGTATATGCCTCGATGAGTTTTCTAAAGGGTCTGAAGTGACATGCATGCCGTGCTCGCACTCCTTTCATTGCAATTGCATTGAGAAATGGTTAAGGAAAAATCATAATTGTCCACTTTGCCGTTTTGAGATGACTATTGGTTTAGATCTATCTGCTTTATGTTAATGTAAACGCAGTATAATTTTATTTTATATATCTTAGCAAAGCCTTATTGGATTCAACCGCAAATTGCTTGGATTTTGAAATCTAACGCTGGCCATTATATGTTATATGTTATGATTCTTTCGTTTTCTCCTTGCTGTTACTGCTTTTTATTTTATATCGCGTCAAGGAAAATTCGAATATAAGAATTAAGTGTTCCTTTTTTACCTGAGATTTTTATTGATTTTCTATTTTATTTCTTATGATTGAGCTTAAATATGTTTTAAGAAACCAATTCAAAATAAAACATGCTTGAAGATGAGAATATTTTTTTGGGAAGTAATGAAATATAAGAGGGATTATATGCCTACAGGGTTTAAGGGAGACAATGAGGAATGCAGCTTTTGGTCCAAATTTTTGACTTATATTCCTTTTTACGAAAGAAAATATTGACGAAATTTTATTTTTACACGTACTTTCTGGAAAACTTACCATATAGACACAAATCTTTCTATTTTTATTTTTTCAAATTCTGGAACATTTCAATATAAAAATAGTATTCGTAATTTTTTTAATTTTGTTAGATTTTATCTGCAATACTAACTGGGATGGGAAAATTCCGTTGACTTATTCTTGCCTGGTAGGTTTTCGAACTATTTATCTCGTCATCATATGTCAAATGAAGTGTTTTTTTAACTTTTAATTCCTTTCGAACATACTATGAAAAGTTCGTGTAAATTTATAAACAAACCCTAAACTCGAAAATTCCATATCTTCCTCATGGTTTTCATTAATTTATTAAAAATTTCCCTAGAAGCTAATGGTTTAACCATCTATACTAATAATAATGATAGATAGAATTATTATACCCTTCTGTTGTAATTAATAAATATTGGTCCTCCCATAATAAGTTTGTCTTCGCACAAGTGAACCACCATTCACTTGAAAAAAATTTTAAAAAAAATGCGGCTTCACTTTGGACTACAACCAAAAACTGTCGATAACAGAAAATCAAACAGAAATCACCTTTTTGAAATCGTCATTTGGCAGCATGTACCCATCAATGAAACAATTTTGAAAAAACCGTTTGTTTTCGGGTTTCGAAATTTTGATTTGAAACCAAACCGAACCATTTAAAAAAAAATAACAGTTTTAAATTTCTTCTTACAATCTTAATCTCTAAAACAAAATATAACTATTAAAACTTTAATACAAAAATGATAATTGGTTAATTGTCTATTACCAAATATTAACAATTACCTTAACTTCATAACCTCATTCCACAATCGAAATCCTCTTCATCTTTATCTCGTGTCTGATGGCCATTATTTGAAAACTTTTTTTTCTACGTATTCATTCTTAATCACACATTCAAAAGAGCCCTCACCTCAGCCAATGTGTTCATTGTAGGAATGGTGTGAAAAACCTGCAATACTCCCTTTCGAATTTCTAACAATCCCACCGCCACTAGATTGTCCAGGATTCATTTTGGATGCACCATCTACATTAAGTTTATATAGATATGCAGCTGGCCTTTTCCATGCACAACAGAAGTCTCAATCACCAATGGTGTTTTTTAGGCTCGGTATATACTTCAACAATCAAACACCTCAAACAAGCCGAGCCAAAACAGAACCAAAACAAACCCAAAACTCCGGTTGCTTAATAATGCCCACTTAGGACACATAATAAGGTTGTTATTGCAATCACGAAGATAGCCACACAAGCCAAGAAAAAAAGGTGAAGAAAAGGCACACTAAAGGGAAGCACAAAACCTGCGCCGATTTCACCGAAAGAAGGGAAATAGCAATAACACATTCGCAGTCATGGTAAGGGAAGGCAGCATATATAGAAAAGTAATTAGGAGGGTGTTTGGTGGAGATTAAAATTAAATTTTTAGTGGATTGTGATAGAAGTTTTTGAAATGTGTGGTTGAAAAGATGTGGGGCCATAAAAGATGTTAATATTGATTGTTTAACTTTGACTTAGATTGAAATTAGATTTTAATCCGGCCCAAACACGCCCTAGGTGTGATAATGGGCTAAGCCAAATACAAATAAGTGGTTAAGTGCATTACTAAGTGGGTCATTCATTATAAGCCATCCAAGGAGTTAGGAGATGGGCCATGGCAACACTAATAAAATTAGGTTACTTCAAATGGTTCAAATGGTTTTAGGGTTGAGTCGTTTCATTTTGAGGAATTGACTTTTAGTTTAGTCATTTGGTCAATACCGACTAATAAAATTATATCGAGTCACATCAACGCTCAAAACGTCGTTTGAAAACAATTTGTCCAACACCATGAAACAATATGGGTCTTCTTTCGTCTAACAATTAGAGAGTTCATAACTTGTAGCCAATGTAAATCACGGTCACTAAGTTTTTGAACTTTCGAGATTGAACCCACAATATCATTTATATAGGATTTAACGGAACAGATTATACCATGCCAAAGGACTTTGCTCCCTTCCATTCGTGCATCACATCTAGCTTTCCACAAAGCCCAGGAAAATCCTATAGGTGTAATGCCACGTAAAATACCCATTTGGTTAGACTTAGATGCCTTCAACCACCATGCTTGCATTTTCCCGGCAAAGCAATCACATACCGTTCTCGCAAGCTCCCCAATGCACAAGACATGATTAATCGTTTTAGTTTTAGGAGCAACATGTTATATTTATAAATTACGTAGCATCAACTATTTATTGAATTGGGCTTATTAAACTAAACAATTTGCATCTTGGGCTCGGCTCATTATCCATATGGCCCATTTACGTTTTCTTATTTATATGTGATTTCTTTCACAACCAAGGTATGTTCTTTAATTCTAACCAAATCCTCTCTCCCGTCTCTTGCACTCATAATTTTCTCATCCAACTGTTGACTTAACTGTCATAGTGCAAATGATGGCCGCAGCTTTTTCCCAACTTGTGGTCGCCTCCTAACATGATGTTCTAGTATGTAGGTGACGTCTACGTGGAGAAAATGTAGAAGGGATTCTGTTGATGTATTTTTTTTGATGTTAACAAATTAGCGCCATCTATGGAAAATTGATACATTAACCATGTTCTACCACATACAGAAGGCCACCGGAAAAAGATAATTTTCCGAGCAATTTCCTACCAATACAGTAAAGCCAGCCACCAAAGAAAGAAATTGGAGCTACTGAAAGCACATGAAAAAATGAATTTTCCGATGATTGTATCCGCCATGAAAAATGGAATTTCCGACAAAAGGGTTCAAGAAACTCGGGTTGAAAAATCCGCCATGAAAGATGGTTATTGCCGGCTAAGGGTTGAATAAACCTATCCTGAAATGGTAACTAGAAACAGATCTGGGAAAGAAGGTTTTGTTGTCAAGCTACATTCTTTGAGAATTAGTTGCCTGAGTTTTGAGTTGTGTGAAGACAGTGGAAGAGAGAGAGTATGGAAAAGGTTTCCAAAAAATAAAAAATATGCTGCAAATCATCCCGTTATTGATCGTCCACCAAACGTTTGATGAAATGCCCAAATCAAAACTTTCTCATTTTAAAGATGGCTTGACCACTCGGCCTTATCTATTAGCCACCATTGAAGCGGCCATTGTGTCTCAAGAAAAACTCCGGGCCACTATCAAAACAAGTGAAAAAAACTCTCAAGCAGGCCCTAAAATGAGAAAAACCCCATAAATGAATATCATAAATGATAAAACACCAAAATATGTAACGCTAAATGCTGATAAGAATATAACTCATTTTTAGCCCATGTTTGGCAACAATACTTTCGAGAAAATAAAGTTTTCAATAATAATTTTTCAGAGAATGTGTGAATAAAAAATAGAATAATGTTATTTATCACTATGATGATAAAATATCAATAATGTGATAATTTATGTGAAATAATGTAATTGAACAATTTAACCTTTATTTGGGCTCATTCTTCAACTCCAAAGTAGAAAAAAAAAATTACCTGAGAAAGTGGGACTCACCTGTGAAACAAACAGTCAAAAATGGTGACTGAGTTTAGAGTGTAACGATCAAATAATATATTTTTTTGGTGAAAGAATGAACTCCAAACATGGGCTTAATTTTTATGAGAGATAGAAAAATGTGAAGAATAATGAATTATGAAATTATCGATATTTCATTATCATAATAATAAATAACATTATTCTTAAATAATAAAGAAAATTTTTGAATTTACAAAAAAAAAAATTATTGTGTGAATATATAATTAAAAATGAATGTAAAAAAAGAGTTTTAACCGTATGATTTTCAAACAGGAGCTTAATTAGACATAATATTTTAAGAACTTTGCTACATATACAATTTTTTTAACAAAATTAATACAGGTAAGACAATTGTTTTACTATACTTGGCTGCTGCAACAAACTCTCCCCTATATTAATTCTGTTAAAAAAATTCTACACCTTCAGAAAAATCCATATTTTAATCACTTGACACCATAACCATTGGTGCTAAAAAACATTTTTCTTATATGGCTTGAAAATTATTTATTCATAACAAAAAATAAAGTTGCAATTTGGGATTGTAGCATCTTCACCTAATATTCACAGTTCTGCGCAAATCGATAAGAAAATTCTTAAATTTCAAATCGTCGACCCGTCAAAAAATTAACAAATTCTTGATGTGTTTCTAAGTTGTCTCAGATAAAGCTCACAATATATAGACATCATAATCAAACCACAAGCAGAAACATTTGAAAACAAGGTTAGAAATTTATTTGAACAAAGAGACTCTACAGATTATAACTACCATTACAAACGAAATGATGTTAAACAAACATAAATGTAATTCAACGATAATCCCATTACTGCAAATTATCTATTTAACAAAGCAAGATGCCATTAAATTTAGAAGTCTTCATCAATCTTGAACACGTGGGTATCTCCATTTCCATTCAAACTCAACATTACTGATGCCTTCTGGTATTCACCAACCCTCTTCTCAAAGAAATTCGTTTTCCCCTGCAAACTGATCAATTCCATCCAATCAAATGGGTTTTGTACATTGTATAATTTGCTGTACCCAAGTGCATTCAACAGTCGATCAGCTACGAACTCAATGTACTGACTCATCAGATCACCGTTCATCCCAACCAGGGCACAAGGAAGGGCGTCGCAAACAAATTCCCTCTCAATTTCTACCGCGTCAGAAATAATCCCCTTGACTCGATCCTCACTCAGTTTCATCCTCAGCAGGCTGTAGAGCAAGCACGCAAAATCACAGTGTAAACCCTCATCTCGCGAGATTAACTCGTTTGAGAAAGTTAATCCAGGCATTAATCCTCGCTTTTTTAGCCAAAATATTGCGCAGAAGCTTCCAGAGAAGAAAATCCCTTCAACGCAAGCGAAGGCGAGTATACGCTCGGCAAAGGATTCTGAGCCGTCGATCCAGCGAAGGGCCCACTTGGCCTTCTTCTCCACACAAGGAACGGTCTCGATTGCGTGGAAAAGCATATTCTTCTCCTCCGAATCTTTGATATAAGATTCAAGAAGAAGACTGTACATCTCGGAATGGATATTCTCAATCGCGATTTGGAACCCATAAAAAGCACGCGCCTCCGAGATTTGAACCTCCTTCATGAACCTTCCGGCGAGGTTCTCCAAAACGATGCCGTCCGAGGCGGCGAAAAAGGCAAGAACGTGCTTAATGAAATGCTTCTCGTCCTCAGTCAATTTTTCCCAGTGCTGTATATCCTGGGACAAATCGACCTCTTCCGCCGTCCAAAACGAGGCCTCTGCTTTCTTGTACATTTCCCAAATTTCGGGATACTGAATTGGAAACATGCAGAAACGATCTGAGTTCGGGGCTAGGATGGGCTCTTCGGGTATTGAAGGCATTTTTGGGGAGAAATTGAAAAGGGGTTTCCAGGGTTTGGATCAAAAGAAGAGAAAATGGTTCGTTTGAGAAAATATGGGGGATGATGTGAAGTTTAAATAGGGGGAGAAAATGGAATTTGAATGAGAAAATATGAGCGCGGGATTTGAAATTTGGGAAGAAAGCTTGCGGGAGAATGAACCCTAAATTGGGATATTATTGAAATTAAACAATATTAATGTTTTGCCGCCAGCCACCGTTATTAGGGGATGACTTACGAGGATTTTTTTGTTTTGTCGCTCACATTCACTCATTAATTAAAAAATAAATTCTACTTTTATCAAAATTCGCGTACTTTTATCAAAATCAATAATTAATTTTAGAACTCGTTTAGTAGAGATTAAAAATTAATTAAAATAAAAAATATAGTCATTATTGTGTCTCACTCGTCCAATGAAAATTAACAATAACGGCTAATTTTTCAATTTTAATCTGATTTTAATCTCTACCAAACTGGCTTTTAATCACATACTTCATAGGACTCACAACTTTCAACCATAAATTTCATTAATTTTTATTAAAATTTACTAAAAATCTTATTTTAATCCTCATCAAACAGGGATTACAGTTCACGAATGATATGTCGGAGGTTAACTTTAGAAATTGATGAAATGTTGGTTGAAAAATTATAAATTCCATAAAATATGTAGTTCATATTAATTGTTGATTTTAATTTTTACCACACAAATACATAGTGTCGAGTAAAATTTTGGTAGACACAAAAATGGTTTTATTATGGAAGACTGGCTCTACAATTATGCCTTTCCTAAAGTTGATTAAAAATCACCAAATAATTAATTTTGAAATTGGGTTTCCCGCTGTGGTCCCATACGGTGAGCAATTAATGGAAGGAAGGAGACGTTTAGTTTGGAGCGTACAGTGACTGGTTTGAATTTATTTAAAAATTTGGACTAAACTTGCGAGGGAAGCTATATACCAATTCAATTAACTGCAATCACTTCAAATTTGAATTTCAGCTTGGAACGAAAACAAATCACTATAAAGTATGAGTGACACCTGTTAAATTTTCCTCTTCGAAAACTGCAGAAATATCCTCCAGTAAAATAAAAATAAAAACAAATTTTCTCATTTTACCACATGGCTGAAAGCAAAATTCAAAACTATTAGTTTTTTTTTTTTTTTTTTGAATATATTTGCATTATTATTTTTATTTTTTATTCCACATTTTAATTGTAATAAAGATCCTCACAACTTAGCTTATTATTTTTTGCTTTTTAAAAATATAAGGAGCAAATCGATCTTTTAGATAAAAATTTTGGTTAAAA
>CAIGRN010078830.1:0-15902 GCA_903798345.1 Fraxinus anomala
AAAATTTGATTCACATAAAAAATTAACTTTTTGCTGTGTTGAAGGGTAAAGTTGTAAAGAAAATTCTAACACCTACTAGACAAATATATTTACATAGCATTTAATGTTTGGTCAATTGGGCCCAAAAATTTGAATTAAAAATTAGGTCAGCCTTAACTTCTTTTCTTCCACACTTCATTTTCTCCTTTCTTCTCAGTCGGTCACTGTCTTCTTTTCTTCCTCTTTTTTTTTTTCCTTTCTTCTCAAAGTCAGCTTTTTCTTCTTCCGGTTGTGTTTCTGTTTTCTTCAAGCCGTCTTTCTGTTTTCTTCCAGCCATTCCAGCTTTGTTTTCTTCCAGCCATCTGTTTTAATTTTGGCTCCGACACGCATCGGCGACGTGTCGGAGATGTATCGGTGTCCGACACGTATCGGACAACGATACTTCGCCGTCGGCAGCGTGTCGGTGCTTCCCAGAAATTTTGTATAATAATTTTATTGTAATAGGTTATTTATTGAAAATATTGTGAAGTGTTTGTTTATATAGGCAAAATAATCTTTTAATCTTAATAGCTTAAGAAGTTAAGTAAAACCTAAAAGAAAAAGTAATCAAAAATTTGAAAGAATAAAAAGTCCTAATCTAAACAAAAAAAAAATCTTATTACAAAAAGAAATAATTTCTTGTCCTATTTATATTAAAATTGTCCTACATCAATCTCCTTCACTTGGAAAAATTTCGTCCTCGAGTGAGGTTGAAGAAGAAAATATTATTAAATCAGGAGGAAAATCTCTGAATTTGCATCATGTTGCTAGGATTCGAACCTAGCTTGGACTTGCGGAAAATCTCTATTCACTTGTTGTCTTGTTCTGAACTCATTGAATCTGACCAACAAAATTTGCAAAATTTTTTTGTCGGCAACATCTTCGTACCTATCCATTATTCTTTTTATATTCTAGATCGAGGTTTGTAATTTTGCAATCCTTCGATTATTGATGCGGGAATGCATACCACTAGCACCACGGGTGACCATCAATTCAGGGTAGAACTATAATACCCACAAAATATTTATAGTTGTTAATTATGAAATTAGGAACTTGGTGCAAAATGATGAAAGTTTAGGGAATAAAATTACATATCGCCCAATATTGGAAGGACTACAAGTACAATTTTCTGAACTATATACACACACACACACACGTAAAAATTGAATGGAATTAAGTAAACTTCTTTCTTATATATGGAAAAAATAAGTAAGGAAGATTCATTCCTGAACAAGTAAACTACCATACATGTGAATATATAATATATATAATTATAGTCGATAAAGTTAAATTATAGCATTACTATAACTACGTGCATCTATATATGTATACGTGTCTATATATGTATATAATTAAATATAATTATGATGCATTGATTTAAATTATATGATTACTATAATTATGTACATTTATATATGTATATAATTTATATATAATTATGATTAATTGATTTAAATTATATGATTACTGTAATTACACACACACACACACACTCATATATATAATTATGTCCTTGCTTGATTTCCATTATTTTCAAATTATATTTTTTCCTCTTCTTTTTAACTACACATTTTTTAATAAAATAATATTACATGTAAATTCAAATTTTTTCTTTATTTTTCAACCACACATTCTTCATCAATCTATTATTTCAAGATAATTATTAAGATAAAATGGGGCTCAAACAGACTCTTTATATAATTATGATTGATTTATTTAGGATTATTATAACTACGCGCATCTATATATGTATATAATTATATACGATTATGTTGATTGTGAAAATTAAGTAAATTTCCTTATATGTAAAAGATAAGTTAGGAATATTCCTTCCTAAGGGTGTGTTTGACACCCATTTTGGAGAAGAATAAATTCTAGAATAGTGATTGATGGGAAGAATGTGTGGTTAAAAAGTAAGAAGAATTTTTGGGTTTATGTGTAATATTATTTTATTGATAGAATGTGTGGTTGAAATGAAAGAAAAAAATGAGAAAGAGAATGAGAAGAGAATGGATGTCAAACAAGGGCTAAATAAGTACACTACCATATATGTGTGAATATTATAGATATAATTATATATAATGATTGATTCATTTAATTGTGTGATTACTACAATTACGTGCATTTATATATGTATAATTGATTAGTTAAATTATAATATTACCAGAATTACGTGCATCTATATACGTATAATTATATGCAATTATGTTTGATTGATTTAAATTATACGATTACCATAATTATGTACATCTCTATATATACGTGTGTGTATAACTATGTCCTACACTACACACAGAGTTCGTAAAAGATTGTTTGAGGTCAAGTTCTTTCGTACATGTTTTATGAAATCCTCTTCAAATTTACGAGGTAAGTAAAGTCATATGTTGTATGTTAAATCGTTTTTCATATTTTAAAATACAGAATTCTAAGTTATGAATATGATATGAGTTCTATATGTGTAAGTTCAAGGGACTGGAGTATAGTAGTACTACACATGGGAATTATAGCAACGAAGTATGGTTCTTAATTCCCGTGTCTCCCTATGTATGTTATGATTTTATGTACGGGAATTATGATCATCTAAGTTCGGTTTCTAATCCCCGTATCTCTTTATGTACGCCGAGAATTACTAAATTTTATTCATGAATTTCGATTTATGTGGCTCACTTATTGGGATTTTATCCCATTATTTATAATTTTTCCTCTTTTAGATAATTGAGGTTCGAGGCATTAGAGTTTGGAATTGGCCACTGGTGGTATAATAAAGAGGAGTTAATTTATGAATTTTTTGGCAATAAATTTTATGATTAAGAAAGTGTTTTATTTTTAATTATTGTAACCTTGGAGATAATTATCTTTTTTTAAAGTTATATTTTTACAATACGTATTTAACGACTCAAAGGTTTTAGGTCGTTACAAGAACATTGTACTGATACCAATTTTGGCGTAGAAGCGTAATTGGGGTTCTTGATAATCTACTCGAAAATTTGTAAAATAATTTTGTTGCAATGAATTGGTTATTAAAAAATTTGTGAAGCCTTTGTTTATATAGGCAAAATAATCTCCTATCCCTAATAGGTTAAGAAAGATATATTTTTAAAATCTAAAAGAAAGAGTTATCATAAATTTGAAAGGATAAAAGTCCTAGCCTAAACAAGAAATAAAATCCTATTGCTACAGGAAATAATTTCCTGCTCTATTTCTAATAGAGTTGTGGTACATCAGATTTGTTTTCTTGGTGGAGTGTGGTTTATTTTAGTGATTAGGATTTGAGTTTAGAGTAGAGTGACTGTGGGAGCTTCCATCCAAATTTTATGGGTATATTTTTTTGTGAACTATGCCGCTAGAATCTCTTGGCCCACCATTTATATGCTACTCGTTGTTTGGTAGCGGATACGTAATGCTTTTGACTCTTATCGATGTTACATCAAATGTCATTAAATATTTCGCCTTGTTCTGGTAGGAATAGGTATTGGATTTTTATGAAAGAGAGAATATGAGAGGAAAATAGACGAGAGGCATCAAGTTTTGAGAATTGTTTTATGTGAGATTTAATTCCCTACTGAATTATATTTACTTGTAAATACTGACACAAGTACGAGCACAGCACTACCCTCATTCCCTCAAGAATGTATGATGCCAGACATCTCTTCACTTGCCTTTTGTGTAAAGCTGGCACATAGATATCACATGCCTAGCTTTCTCTAAGTGTCATAAACCGTTGTATTTTCCACTCTTTATTTATAATATCAGCATGTTAATCCGTTGGTCTTCATATGCTTGGTCCTATCACGTTGCGGTGGATTGTGTGCTACAGTGAATCCTGTCTTATGATACCATTATAATTGTATTGCCAATGAGGCCTTCATCCAGTGGTTTAAACGACCATGGCTGAGGACCTGGGATTAAATATTCTTTGTATGGTTTCTAGCTGCGTTTTATAGGAGTTTATTACTTATAATTGCTCTATTATTTGATGTTGTGTGTTGCAATGTATATGTATGATTAAAAATTATGAATGAATTGTCATTTTTACATGTTTTGGTGGTTTCTGTTGATTTAGCATTATTTCTCTTGTTGAGGGAAAATTCTTGTTAATAATGACGAAAATTTTGAGAAAAACTACTTGCCCTTTTGAATTAATAAATATTTGGCTGCACTGAAAAATATAAGCTTTTCAGAATTTACTGTATGTGGAACTTGAGAATAAACTATGGCTTTGTTCAAACACTATAATTAATTGAACCTTGCAGAAAACATGGAATGGCTTGGTTGATTCTAATCAAATTCAGCTGATTCCCTTGTTTGTTTTCAGTTTTCTTTTTCTGTCTAGAAGTGTAATTTTTAAGAGAACAATTTTTTTTTGTTCACATACAGGTTTATGCGAAATGCCAACCTGGTTGCAAATGGGGTGGCCAAGAATGTCCGCAAAGTGGGGAATCAAATAAAAGAGTCTCTCGATGACATACTGTATTCCTACCGACGCCCAAAGTAAGAGGCTAATCCTTCACGCGTAATAAATAAATATGGAGGAGGAATCAACCTTGATCTATAATGTATTATCTGCTATTTAGCAGTCTAATTTCCTGTCCATTTGCCCCCTTTCCTTTCAAATTTGACGAAGTGCTACGAGGGGCAAAAGCAAAAGTTTTATTGTTTACTACTTGTGGTGAAGATTTATCTGTGTTTGTGTTGATGTTTAGTTTTGGAGCTGAATGGAGGCTAGCTCCTGTGTACTTGTATTTTCTTCTTGAACATTACATGTACATTAGAAGGTTAAATTGTTTTGTACAAGACTTTCTCAACTATATGAAATATATTAGAAGATATCTCCCTTCAATTCTTATCTATGATCTCTCGCTTATGAAACTTGTTTGTTATTTGGTTTAGATGGACTCCCTCACATGAATATATCCACACTAATTACGCTACTTGTACAATCTTTGTTGACAACATCCTATTTGACAACATCACATTCATTCATTTTAAGAATTGTTAAAAAACTTTTTTTTTTTTACCTCAAAATTTCGGATTTTAACAACATATAGTTGTCAACCATATTTGTACAACTAGCTTTATTGATGTCCACACATATCATTACTACAAGCATGAATACTTTTATTCGACTCATATGTTCTTGTCCAATAAATGTTGTGTACTTTATCTTTCCTGCTCATTTTTTTTTGGTTATATTGTAGTGATTCTAAATATATGGGTGAGAATAGAGAATAATGCAGGAATAAATACCTAACTATTCAACATTCGAAGTCGTTTTTATAGTAGGTTGGAGAAAAAATGATGTGGTATAAAACTGGAGGACTAGATATGTGAAAACTGAGAAAATGAACAGCAACATCTCATTGGTTACTGTTGCATCTACATTAACTCAAAAGTTCGGATTTTAACATCATATAGTTGTCAACCATATTTGTCAACCATATTTGTACAACTAGCTACATATATCATTACTACGAGCATGAATATTTTTATTCGACTGAAATGTTTGTGCCTAATAAATGTCGTGTACTTTACCTTTCCTGCTCATTTTTTTGGTTATATTATAGTGATTCTAAATATATGGGTGAGAATAAAGAATAATGCAGGAATAATAACTATTCAAAGTTCGAAGTTGTTTTTATAGCAGGTTGGAGAAAAAATGATGTGGTATAAAATTGGAGGACTAAATATGTGAAAACTAAGAAAATGAACAGCAACATCTCATTGGTTACTGTTGCATTTACATTAACCCAAAACTGTCATTTTTAATATAGTAGGAAAAGAGATTTTTAATTTTTAATTTTTTTTAATGTATTTATAATATAATTGGAAACATAATAGTTAACTATTTTTGTTTATACTTTTCTTTTTCTTATTTGTTAAAATGTTTTATTCAAATATTAATGTAGTTTTCAGTTAAATATCGTCAAACTTATGAATAATGATAGAATATGTAGTCCTTGTTTAGTCTTCATTATTTTCAAAATGCATCTCTCTTTCTTATTTTTTGCAACACATTTTTCAATAAAATAATATTATACGCAACCTCAAAATTTTTCTTTATTTTTTAACTCCAATTTTTTCATCAAAATACATTTTGGAAAAAAAAATAGAACTCAAATATGCTCATAATCTTTATTGTAATGCCAAAATATATAACAAAGAATGACATTATCAAACTTATGTAATAATGATTGAATAAATTATATTTTCTTTACTGTAATGCCAAAATATAATAAAGAAGGACATTGAATAAAGATCTAAGTTGATTTTCCCCCTCTTTTTAGTTAAGTTTCTTTTGGATCTATCTTTTTTATATAGAAAAATAGAAAACTAAATTTTGATAAAGATAATGTAATTAATTATATGTGAAAAAGACAAATAAGAAAACAAATATAATTTTATATTTAGCATAAGAGAAAAATGGCCGAATGGGGGAATTTATGCTGAATAGGGGCAGTTTTTGCAGTTTGTAGTTGTACAATGAGCTATGTGTTATAAACTAGAGAGAAAATAAGAGCAAATAAATGAATCAAAACTCAAATGTGTATTTTATTGATAATTAAGACCTGTATTTGAAATGTTCAAGATACGAGTTACAATTGGTATGAAATAGACATTTTGAACTAGATAAGACTTATTTATGTATGATGATACGACTACATAATCATTAATATTTATCTTATAGTTTTACAAGATTTTCCTTTTGATGATTATTTAAACAATAATTATCTAATTGAAACATTGTTTGGTAAAAAACCTGATGGGATAAAAATTTCAACAAATGAAAAAAGTGTACAAATAATTTGGAGTAATAAAATGTTGCCTCATTAAAATCTTGTCAAGAAAATCCAATGGAACAAAATTTGATCGAAGGTAAAAGAGTATAGCTACTCTCCCTGATTTCAATAAGTGATAATTCTTGTATCAAGTTATCTATATCTTGTACGTCAATATCTTCAATATTGCAAAATTTGATGAAGTATGTCATATGTTGTCTTGTATAGTTTTCAAATAACATCGTCTTCATACGAAATATTTCTCAACCTTTAATGACTGTAGTAACATGATTTAAAAATAGCTCTTTTTAATTTCTTCTCGAGTCTCATACATAGAAGAGTTTACTTTATAAAGCCAAATGCCATGTAGTTATAGGACATTATCACATAAAGAATATGTCTCGTTAAAATCTTGTGTGAAAAATCCTAATGAAGGGAAATTAGTACATTATTCTTTTCAAGACGCTATAAAAGTCATCTCGTTATATACCTTGCCATGAAAACCCAATTGGAGAAAACCTTGATCAAGGGAAAAATAGTACAACATGTATTTACTCTCCTCATGATAATATCACTTGAATTATGCTTCAATCATATTAAATTCTTCAAGGATAGTTGTCACGTGTTTTCTATACCGTGAATTATACCGCAAGTATACGGTGTCAAATTTTATAATATAGTATTGGAGTAAGAGTGTCGAACCCACAGGGATTGATATTTGATTTTATACTAAGCACTATAATTATTTTAGCCTTTAATTTATCTAGAGAAACAAATTTTGAAATCAATATCATTAACTAATCTAACCATGATTTTAGTAACGAATTCAAAGAATACAATATAAGCGAATGACTCAATATAAGAAAGGCCTAGGGAATGATTTCTCATAACTTCCAACTATGATTCAATTATGTCTAAACTATTTTAGTCAATTTTCTCAAGTTTAAAAGCAAGAATCCTAATGTATTTCTCTCCCCTTTCTCGAGTGCCGGCTAAAAATTAATCTTAGAATTCAATTCCAATATCTCTATTCCGAATTCAAATCCAAGAGTTTATCAAGTTCATGATTATTTTATGGAGTAAGCTTCAAATCAACGTTGTGTCAATCTTATGATCCCGCCTAAATTACTCTCTCTCGAGTGGCGAAATTTATTAGCATCTATTCATTTAATTAGTGGCCAATTAATAGAAATCATTAATTTCATGACACAATCAAACATATATGAAAAATCAAATAGAAATAACTATGACAAAATTAAATCATTATATCAAGTTTGGCTACATCAAACCCTAGATAAATTGTTTAGTTCATGATGGAATCCATAAAATCTATACAATTTATATAAGAGAACATAAGGAAGAAGGGAAAGATAAACTCTTTTGAAGCTATAGTTGGAATTTTCCTTGATATTCTTCGCGCCTCCTTGCTTGATTTCTCGAGTCTTCTGATGTTTTACCCCTCCAATCCCTGAAAATAGGTCCTTGATCGTGTATTTATAGTATTTTAAAGTCTTGGACGAATTAGAGTTGAATTGGGCCAATAAAAGAATCCAAAAAATTAAAAACCCGTTTTCTCGCCCAGCAGCGCTATGGTGCCCAATATGGGCACTACGACGCCCATGATGCGCCCATTTTGGGTGAAAATCTGTAGTGTACGTCCTTCGATATTTCTATCATAACATTTTCATCTGATATTCAGTTGAGGCAATTCAAAATACATTGGAAAGATAACTCAAAGGGCTACAACTTTGCTTCAAATATCATTTTCCAATTTGAACATTTGCTATGTCAAAAATGAGTCAATATAAGACTAAAAATCAGGAACATAACTTTTTCGGTTAAAAATTGATGTGTGATCATACTTTTATTATATTTGATCTCTTTGACTTCTTTCTTCATCCAATTGACTCTTAGCACTCTCGAATCTTCATTTTGAGGTCCAACACAACTTTGAAGTATTTGCACTTTAGTCCTCGAACTTTGAATCTATTACAATTTAACCATATTATCCAATTTTGCCAACTTTTGCTTATTTCCTTCAATTTAATCAACATATATCACATCATCAAAATATGCATTAAAACGCTCTAAAACTCTCTTTAGGTAACAAAATAACGAATTAAGTGGCATAAATATCATGAGTGAAGAACACTCATCAAATACCCCCGAACTTAGTATTTTGCTTGTCCTCGAGCAAACTCAAAACTCTAGAAAATAACTAACGAACCTTCAAATGAAAACTAAATCAAACAAAATCACTTAAAACAAATTCCGTTAGATATCTTGCTTTCATAGCTCAGTATTGAAAGCATAAATCAATTTCATAAATCACTTCAAAATTATAATGCCCAAGCTAAATTCTCACATATTCAATGCACAATGGGGATGTGTGTGTGTGTGTGTGTGTGGAGAATCAAATACAACATTGTATAATAATAAGTCGATCAAATTCTCGACCTTAAAAGTCAAATATTTCTTTACTTCACTCGTGGGATTCATACTCCCAAACTTAATTTCTTTTCACTCTTTTCCCGAAGACGTAATCTAAGATTGGTTTACAAATCACTACTCATTACCCTCTCTTGTATGGGTAAATGTTACTGATTCCAGTTCACATATCAATAAATGAGGATTCTCCTTATATATATATATAGAATATATATTTTAATGGATCCTAGGTGCGTACCTCTTTCCCTTAAGCTTTCTAAATGACCCATCTAGCTAGCTTTAGGTCGATGACTCCCAAATCAGATGACTTTAGGATATCAGATTTTAAATTCTTGTAGATTTAATTACTCGAGTCATAAAGGCTATGAAGAGACGTTTCACAATGAGATTGTTAAAGTTGTCCTTATAGGGATCTTTTATGGTAGCTTCACACCGATTTTTTTTCCTTTTATGTAGTGATTAATACAATGCACCTTATAAAACACTCATTCTCGAGAATTTACCCCTAACTTAAGGTTTTCACCCAAATTTCATCATATTGGTATCAGACAATCCAAACAAACTTTAGCATACATGGAATCCACATTTATCTCCAAGTTTCCCTACAATAGCTCAACCACCCAAACATCCTAGATTTGGTTTAAGGATATAATAATGTTTAGTGGTTGTTTGGATTTAGCATCTAAGTTCTCTATTTCAATATATAAACATGGATCAGCCTATTCATGTACAATGCTACAATCAATGCACGTGCATAGGTATCTCACGTTCCGCATGAATAAGCAATTTGTTTTTAACTAAAACACATAACCTATTCATGGTCCAAAAAATTGGGATCCCACTGGCGTCTAAATGTAATTGTTGTGTAAAACCCTTGGTGGAAAGCATAGACCATGTTCTGTGTAATGGAGAGTTAGCTAAATGGGTGTGGTCATATTTTGTAGCACATTTTAACACATGTTGTTACTACTTGGAAAGGGATGATGAACTTATGGGGGAAACATGTCTCTAGAGCGTCACAACTTGGTATTCTTCGTAGCATTACACCAATTATTATCATATGGCAAGTGTGGAAAACCAGATGTGAAGCTCGAATGGAAGGTCATCCCGTGTCATGGCACAAAGTTGTGTGGCACTAAATCGTGGCTTTCTGATATTGCTGGTCTGGTGTCCAAAACTAGAAAAATTTCAGAACGTTATGTCTATTTCTTGCGCTCCTTAAATTGTCCCATTAACGACGTTAAAAAAGCAAAGGTAGAACTAATCAGCTGGGAAAAACCAAAGAGCGAACAACTTAAACTAAATATTGATGGTGCCTCTAAAGGCAATCCAGGTCCAGTCGTGGGTGGGGGTATTTTACGGGACAACAAGGGAGTATGCTTGGTTGGTTTTTCTTGCCATTACGATTCTTGCACAAACATGGTAGCTGAAACACGTGCACTCCTTGATGGACGTCGCATGTGCAAGGATCTAAGATTACGTAATATAAGTGTTGAAATCGATTCAAAAATAGTGGTACAATGGATAATGGGAGGCGCCTGCACTTTATGGTGGCTTTAGGAATTTTGGGATGAAATTTTGCAGCTTATCCATCTTCTAAACGTCCAAGTGCAACATGAGTTTCGAGAGGCTAATATGGCTGTAGATTTTCTTGCAAAAAATGGATACGGTGGTTCGTTTATTGACCTATTTTTTGGCGATAAGATCCGGACTCTACTTCGAGGAGTTTTGTACACTGATAGTTTGGAATTACCTTATCTTAGACGTTGATGTGTTTTAAGTTGAATTTCTTCTTTGTAATCTTGGTTTTCCTCCGCCACTAGTGAGGTTTTTCTAATAAAAATTTTCATCTTTTTCGAAAAAAAGAGAGCCTGTTCTTTATGGTGGCTTTGGGAGTTTTGGGAAGAAATCTTGGAGTTGATCCGACTGCTAAATGCTCAGGTCCATCACGTGTTTCGAGAGGCCAACATGGCGGCTGATTTCCTTGCAAAAAATGGTAGCGATGGTTCGTTTATGAACCTGTCTTTTGGCGAAGAGTTTCCGACACTGCTAATTTTGCATACTGATACTTGGGAATTACCTTACCTTAGATGTTGAATTGTACTAATTTAAATGCCTTTATGTAATCTCGATTTTCCTCTGCCATACGTGAGGCTTTATTAATAAAATTTCGTTTCGTTAAAAAAAAAAAAATTAACAGTGTCCTCAATAATATACATAATTGCCGACAAGGTTACCTAACTCACACAAGCATACAAAACAAAAATGAAAAAAATTATTTTTTGTTTTGTTTTGTGTTGTTTTTTTTAATTATTATTATTTTATTTTTAAACATGCACACAAATTGCACAAAATAATAAAAAATAAATACTGACAATTAGATAATTTATAATACACTCCCAAACTTAAACTGAACATTGTTCCCAATGTAAAATTAAAGAAAAGAAAGGAAAACTTCTCTGAATTATCTGTATTGCCTATGACGTTTTGGTGCTTATGATACTGAATTTGATGAATGTTTGTCATACTTCTTCCCCAAACTTGAGAATTATCCCGTTTTATCCTTGTCAATATTGGTTTGAGTGTTTCGCTATGTCCCATTCCTGAAAAATCAAATTTTAGATATTAAATATATGGAACATGGTTACCTAGTTCAAACATCTAATAACCAACTTAATTACTCAAGGACCTAGAGGAAGAGGAGATATGGATGATGATTTCTAAATAAACTGTAAAATAAACTAAACTATCCTATAACTCGAAAACAAAATAAATAAAAAAGAAGAAAGCTTGGGTTGCCTCACAAGAAGCGCTTCTTTAACGTCATTAGCTTGGCGTAATCGAATTGTCTACGTTGGATCTTTGGGTGGCACGTCTCTCATGTTTCTAAACTTTATCCTTGGCTTTGTATTCTTCTTAGTTGCCTCCCAAGAAGCGCTTCTTTAACGTCATTAGCTTGACTTAACCAAATTGTCTATGTTGGATCTTCAGGTGGCACGTCTGTCACTTTTCTAAACTTTATCCTTGGCTTTGTATTCTTCTTCACTGTAGCATGACCACAAAAATCTGACGGCTTTAACTCCGGTATGGCCTTCAAAACCACTGTTGATTTGATAATGTTGGGAGGTTTCAAAGGTTCTTCAATGTAGTTCTTCGTTCTATCAGGTGGATCGGCTTCTTGAGCTAAGATGAAATCTACTACTTCCTTGGTCATTGTGTAGCTTTTAGTAACAGTTGTAGCAATATTTGAGTAACGGGTTGCCATGTATTGCTCTAGAAGGTCATGAAACAATTTTCTTTTGCAATTTTTACCCTTCACTTCGTCAATTGATTGGACCATATGGCAGGTGTTAACATTTTCTGAGGATTTTTCCATTGGAAATATATTGAACACAACCTGCTCTTCATTAACCCGTAATGTCAGTTTTCCTCCTTGAACATCAATAAAAGCTCTTCCAGTAGCCAGGAAGGGTCGACCAAGAATCAATGATAGCTTCTCATTCTCGTCCATGCCCAACACCACAAAGTCCACCGGAAAGATGAACCTATCAACCTTCACCAATACGTCTTCGATAATTCCCCATGGGTAGTTGATGGATCTATCCACTAGTTGCAATGAGATGGTAGTCGGTTTCACCTCTCCAAGACCTAGCTTCTTAAACACTGATAGGGGCATCAAGTTGATGCTAGCTCCAAGGTCACACAGTGCTTTATCAAACGTAATACTACCAATAATCAAGGAATGGTGAAGCTGCTCGGATCTTTCAATTTCAGAGGAAGCCTTTTCTGGAGAATGGCAGTACACTCTTTTGTTAGCTTAATTATCTCAAACTCCTCCAGCTTCTTCTTCTTTGACATCACTTCCTTCAAGAACTTGGCATAGTTAGGCATTTGGGTTACAAAAGGAGTGTTGATGTGGATTTTCTTGAAAACCTCCAGGAATTTCGCAAATTGCACATCAATTTTCTTCTTCATGAATCTCTATAGGAATGGTAGTTGTGTCTTCAAGATGGGTGGTTTGTCTGGGAATGAGATTGAGTCAGGCTTATGAGTCTCTTTTGTTGCCTCTGCTACAGTCTTATGTTTTTCAACCAGCTTCTCTCCTATGGGAATGGGATCCGATGTAAGCACCAAAGGTTCTCTAGGCTTGCTTTCTTCAACTACACTTCCATTCCTCAATGTATGGCATTGCAGTGCTCCCTTGGGTTAACCTCGACGTCACTCTTTCTATTGAGACGGTAATGCAGTTGTTATCTGACTAATTTGCACCTCCAAATTCTCCACTGTGACCCCATGTTGGAAATATGAGTATCGATGTTGTCAAGTCTTGCCTCGTCCTTGTTGAACCTCGATCTAGTCTGAAATGAAAGTTCGCAAAATATCCTCCAGTGATGGCTTTCACTCAGACGCCTGATTATTGAACCCTCGATAGTAGTTGTTTCCAGAGTAATTTTCCCTTTGGTTGAAGTTCTGATCGCTAATATAATGAACTTGTTCATTCTCCCTTTCTGCCTCTTGGAATGCAGTGGATGCAGCCATAATAGATTATGATTTCTTCTGAGTCCCTTGTGATGTCAATGTCGCTAATTGAGATATGAGAGATAACATTTGGGTTGTAAGGGCTATAATGGGATCCACTTCATAACGAATAGCTACTTTCCTTGCATTTGAACGCTCACTTGGCCATTGATAGCTATTAGTAGCTATCTCATCCAGTAATGAATAAGCCACATCCGGAGTCTTGGACATTAGAGTTCCTCCTATTGCAGAATCCACTATTGTCCTTGTTTGATCATTCAGCCCGTTGTAGAAGAGTTCGATTTGCACCCAACTCTGATAACCATGATGAGGATATCTTCTAAGTAGATCTTTGAATCTCTCCCACGCCTCATAGAATGGTTCGAAATCTACTTGTCTGAACTGACCAATTTCACTCCGCAATTGAGCTGCTTTGGAAGGTGGGAAAAATTTTGTGAGAAACTTTTGAGCTAACCCCTCCCAAGTTGTGATGGATCCACAAGGTAGTGATTGGAACCATGCCTTGACTTTATCCCTCAAGGAGAAAGATAATAGGTAGAGTCTAATTGCCTTGTCAGTGACTCCACCCATTTTCACCGTATCACAAATCTCTAGAAAAGAACCCAGATGGGTCAAAACTCAAATGTGTATTTTATCGATAATCAAGACCTGTATTTAAAATGTTCAAAATGTGAGTTATAGTTGGAATGAAATAAACTTTCTGAACTAAATAAGGCTTATTTATGTATGGTGATACGACTACATAATCATTAATATATATCTTATAGTTTTACAAGATTTTCCCTTTGATGATTATTTGAACAATAATTATCTCATTGAAACTTTGTTTGGAAAAAAACTTGATGGGACAAAAATGCCAACAAATAAAAAAAGTGTAAAAATAATTTGGAGTAATAAAATGTTGCTTCATTAAAAACTTGTCAAGAAAATCCAGTGAGACCAAATTTGATCAAAGGTAAAACAGTACAGTTACTCTCCCTGATTTCAATAAGTGAGAATTCTTGTATCAAGCTATCCATGTTTTGTACGTCAATATCTTCAATATTGCAAAATTCGGTGAAGTATGTCATATGTTGTCTTGTATAGTTTTCAAATAATATCGTCTTCATACAAAATATTTCTCATCCTTTAATGACTGTAGTAACATGATGATTTAAAAATAGCTCTTGTTTATCTCTTCTTGAGTCTCATACATATAAGAGTATATTTTATAAAGCCAAATGCCATGCAGTTTAAGGCCATGCAGTTTAAGGACATCATTACACAAAGAATATGTCTCATTAAAATCTTATTAGGAAAAATCTTGTGTGAAAAATCCTAATGAAGGAAAATGAGTACATTATTCTTTTCAATATGCTACAAAAGTCATCTCGTTATAAACCTTGCCATGAAAACCCAATTGGAGAAAACCTTTGTCAAGGGAAAAATAGTACAACGTATATTTACTTCACCTCATGATAATATTACTTGAATTATGCTTCAAGCATATCAAATCCTTCAAGGATAGTTGTCATGCGTTTTCTATACTGTGAATTATACCGCAAGTGTACGATATCAAGTTTTGTAATATAGTATTGGAGTAAGAGTGTCGAACCCCACATAGATTGATATTTGATTTTATACTAAGCGCTATAATTATTTTAGCTTTTAATTTATCTAGAGAAACAAATTTTGAAATCAATATCGTTAACTAATCTAACGATGATTTTAGTAACGAATTCAAAGAATGCAATGTAAACGAATGACTCAATATAAGAAAGGCCTACGGAATGATTCTCCTAACTTTCAACTATGATTCAATTATGTCTAACTATTCTAGTCAATTTTCTCAAGTTTAAAAGCAAGAATCCTAATGTATTTCTCTCCCCTCTCTCAAGTGCCGACTAAAAATTAATTTTAGAATTCAATTTCAATATCTCTATTCCGAATTAAAATCCAAGATTTTATCAAGTTCATTATTAGTTTATGGAGTAAGCTTCATAGAGATGCTTTCTCTCGAAACCTATAAAATCTACGTTGTGTCAATCCTATAATCCCGCCTAAATTTCCCTCTTTCGAGTGGCGAAATTGACTAGCATCTATTCATTTAATTAGTTGCCAATTAATTGAAAGCATTAATTT
>CAIGRN010078839.1:0-10135 GCA_903798345.1 Fraxinus anomala
AATTACAAGAAATCATGTTAAATGTATGGAATATCACCCGAGATTGTGAATTAATGAATGAAGGAAGATGAATAGTGACGTTCTTGATTTCTTTAAAGTAATCTTGATAAATTTTCAATAATTTTTTCTCTTATTTCCTTACAAATCACAGATTTCATCTCCAGTTGTTGAGTTTCAGAATTTCGCATTTGAAATCTTTTCATAATATATGATTTTGCCCCTCTTTTGTATTGGAATATTATAATATGATACATATATGAGAGGTGTATAATATGTATATTGTCGTTAAATATTTGTAGGAGTAGAAAATTGGTTGAAAATCACGTCCAAATTAGTTTTCAAAAGAGTTTCAATCGAATAAAGAAAGTTGTCCTCGAGCGTGCATGTTTTTTGTCTCTAATAGCCATGTTCTTTGCCTCCAAAATATGTATAATATAGAGATTTTTTAGGTCTAGGGAGGTCCTCCATATGTATTCTACTATACTCTATTTGTAGGAGTCGAAAATTGGTTGAAAATCACGTCCAAATTAGTTTTCAAAAGAGTTTCAATCGAATAAAGAAAGTTGTCCTCGAGCGTGCATGTTTTTTGTCTCTACATAGTAGTCAGTATCTTGATCATAACTTTATCTTCCGATATCCGATTGAAGTGATTCAAATTGTGTTAGAAAGCTAATTCAAATGGATACAACATGGCTATAGAATTTTTTCAATTTGAACATTTACTATGCCAAAAATAAGTCTCAACTTTCGATTAAAAATATGGAATATAACTTGTACAATTGAAAATTGATTTTTGATAATATATTGATCACGTTTCATTTCTTTTTGACTTTTAATTGCATTCAATTGTCTTCTAGCCGTTTTCAATGTATCGTCTTGTGGTCAGATTCAACTATTGAATATTTACAATTTGGTCATCAAATTTTGGACTTCGTCAACAAATTTTTGCTTCTTTCGTTCAATTTCTCGTTTAACTATTGAATTTTACCTATTTGACATAAAATACAACAATTTAGAATATATTTAGTCAAAATAATTAACAAATATTGTTATTTTAGGCCTCGAATAAATGTATAAAATACACTTATCAATACTTTTAGGGATTTTTTTTTTCTTGTTTATGTGTGGATGCAATGTGGCATATTGTTAGGAGGAAACGTTCACACATGGATATACACTATGGTAGTTTGCGTGCTTGAGTGGTTGTGACTTCGGCCCTCTTTAATAAAAATGTGCTTGAGTATGTGGTGTTGGTTGTGGGTGAGTTGATGTCGATTGCTTTGGTGCTAAGGATATTAGATCTAAAATATCCTCTTTAATAAAAATCTGCTTGAGTTGATGTTGATTGCTTTGTATAAAATACACTTATCAATACTCTTTATTGCATTTTTATTTTTGGTAAGAAAATGTTTATAGAAAAAAATCACGTGACTTCAGTGAGATAAACCCAATTATTTAACTAACTGTTTGACAGATATTCCTAACCACACGTAAACCCCTTTTATTAGAACGATTAAACATGTTAAAAGTGCATTGATGTTAGCATGTTTCCAATGAGAAACTTGAATCTCAAACTTCAAAAACAAACATAGGGAAAAACAAAAGTCGTGTTTTTGGAAGACATCGCTACTAAAATTAATAAAATATTTTACATACCATAATGTTACCGACTACTTATCAAACCAAATTACACCACGTTTATATAGAATTGTTAAAAAAGTTAAGCACGTTTTTTGCAGAAAAATTCCATGGTAACGAAGGGAAAGGAATCAGTATACCCATAAAAAGACATTATGAAAGTCAACTTTCAACAACGTGCAGGCCTTGTAGGATAACATTTCTCTATCCATTCCATGGATTTTTGTGAATGATGTCTTTAAGCCTATATTAATTGCAACATGGAAGTGTCGTGTTCGAGTGCATTATGGGTACTTGAAGAAATATCATAATAGACAAATTATTAGTTTTCAATGAGGGCCAATAATTGTACACAACAATTAGGTCCGTGTTAGGTAGAAATTAAAATTCAAAATTTAATCTAAATTAAAGTTAATAATTAATTTTAACCACACATTTTATGTGATCTAGAATTTTTTAACCACACATTTCATTAACTTTTATCAAAATCTACTAAAAAATTGATTTTAATCCTTACCAAATAATGGCTAAATAAAGTGAAGATTAGTGAATTATTTTTCTTAAACTACATCTCTTTCTAATCGAATATTTTAATTTGTCTTTCGTATTTCTAGTTTAAGACTAATGTGATATCAATACGAAATAGAATAATATTAATGTGATATATTTGTTTGTGAATGATTTAGTCATAACGAGATTTTTAGGAATTGTAATCGTGAGCTGAAGTGAATAAAGAAAAAAGAGTTATGCTACATGTACAAAGTTATATTACAAAATTAGTTGACAAACTAACATCTATACAAATCATTTTAAAAATAGATTTTTAAATCATTTGAAATCAATGGTCTGGATTTGTCAACACACTTTGTAACCCAATTTTTGTAACTCAACTTTGTACAAATAGCTTTATTGAAGAAAAAAATCATATAATAAATCTATATTTAGTAAAATAATATCTAATTTGTCATATAATATCTTCATAACAATTTTGTTGGAGTATTTCAAAACTAATTAATTGGAATAATGAAGTGTGATTGTGAGAAGTAAATAATTTCGAACGGTTCAATCTTTGAATGTGATATATTGAAATGAAGTAGATTTGTACTTCAAACTTTGACTAAATTGACCAAAAAAGTTACAGTGTAATCATTGTACGCGGCAATGGAATATTTTGCCATTAAACGTGTTTATTGTACATTACCATTTATTTATTATTTTATATATTGGTAAGGTGAAAAAAAAAAGTAGAAATTTTTTATTTTTTTAGTTGATTGATGAAATTTTGATTCAATCATATTTCGTCACATTATATTTTAAATAAATTTTTAAGTTGTAATGTACATGTAGCACAATGATTATGCTATTGGCTTAGATAACCATGTTAATAAAATAATTATCTAGTTATTCTTTATGAGAAAGTTTCTGTGTATCACTTGACTACTTGAGTTTTTAATGAATGGTCACTCCAACAAACCATTAAAAATGTGAAAAAAAAATTTGAAAATGTGGTCTTATCCTTATCTTGGATTGAAAATAAAATAAAATAACTTTCTAGTCCAATCAAGTATCCCCCTCACCCCATCCAAGACTAGGCGAAATTGAGAAAACATTGTAGAGGGCGAGTTGGGAGTGAGTTGCAGAGAGCGAGTTGGATCGCAAGAACTAAGGGTTGAGGTTTCAAGGGACGCGATAGTGGGTTTGCAAGGGTGACTTGTGAATCAATGTACTATGAGCTTTCAAACTTGAAATGTAAAAGGTCAATTACTATTAAAAAAAAAAAGGAAAGAAATATTGGCAAGTTTACTGAGTTAAGGATCTCGTCGCCATTTTGGCTTATAACATTCAAATTATATTTTGATAGAGCATGTTACATGTACATAAAAATTGATATATTGATTTATACCCATGTAAGTTGACAAATTTTGATATATTGATCTTGACGTCACATTTTTCAATCAACTATCAAATTTTGACATATATGAGGGTATCAATCAAAGTTTACATTTTGTGTGTACAAGTACTTTAATCCTTTTTTGATTGGTTACAAACCAATTTCAAGCATCATTTGAGATCTTATCTCTAAGTACATCATTGTCATTAGAGTGATGCTATCTAATTTTATTGGTTTTATCTAGCTTTATTTTTAACATCAATATATGTGACAACAAGTAAGATTAAATGATATATTCATTTAAATATAAAAAGATATGATCAATTTAATTGGATCTATCATATGTGTCACCTAAACTGATGCTCTAACACCAATAAAACTAGATATCATTATTCTTTTCATTTTTCTTAGGGTCAAGCCAACTATTTACAAGTTACAACTTTGTGGGCCTCATACAAATTACTTCATAGTGGGCTTAATCTTTTTTGAAAATAAAAAAAAAAATTATTGTGATTTCCTCTTTCCCAATTCAAATAATGCTAGTACAAAGCACCGTTCTTTCTTTCTTGAGAATTGCCGCGGACTCATGATGCTCATAAGAGCTTCTTTCTTTATTGATCACAGTTGTCCATGAAAGAAAATTCTGTGTGGGCTGCTGTCATAAAAATTCAAAAGCCATACCATATGGAGAAAACTCTCTTTAACTGGGGTCTACTTTTTAGCTTTCAGCTGATCCTCAATTGCCAACCACTATAAATAATCAGTTATTGGCTTAATCCCAGAAACAAATTAAAATTTCCTGTTCTTATCTTACACCTTTCTCTTGCCTCATCATGAGTAGACTTCCCGGGATAAACACTAATACGCATGAAGATGCATATGAGCTAAGAAGAGGGCCATGGACTGTTGAGGAAGATGATCTTCTTGTTCACTACATAAATAGTCATGGCGAAGGCCGCTGGAATTACTTAGCTAAATTTGCAGGTACATCATTTCAAACAAACTTCCATAATCTTCTTATTTTGCAGTATTAATCTCTGAACTTAATTTCTCATTTTTAATGGGGGATGTAGGGCTTAAGAGAACAGGGAAAAGCTGCAGGTTGAGGTGGTTGAATTATTTGAAGCCTGATATTAAGCATGGAAACCTCACCCCACAAGAACAGCTCTTGATCCTTGAACTCCATTGCAAGTGGGGAAACAGGTGAATACTAATTTGCTATAAATCTTGATTAATGATTGTAATTTGAGGTCCTTTTTGGGTTCTGTACACTTAATCTCCTCTACACGACACTGTAATTGCAGGTGGTCAAAGATTGCACAGCATTTACCGGGAAGAACAGATAATGAAATCAAGAATTATTGGAGAACTAGGGTGCAGAAACAAGCCCGGCAACTTAAGATTGATGCAAACAGCAAGAAATTCCATGAAGCAATTCGACGTTTTTGGGTGCCAAGATTGCTTGAAAAAATGGAACAAAATTCTTCAGAAACATCTTCTCCCTCTTCTTCCATCTCAACCTTGGAAACTCAAACTCCCATAAGTACTACACCATGTCATAAATACAGGTCCCAGGTGAATAATTCTGATCAGCACAAGGGATATTCATACAGTAACTCAATAGAATCTGGGATAATTTCACAGCTGACTGCAGAGAATTCAGAAATTAATACTGCTTATGACAATTCATTTCAAGACGATGGCTACCATGTGGACATTAGCAGTAATAACATGTTAGAAATGGAGTCCCAGCAGGAGATTTTGCTCTCGCAGTGCCAGCAGACGGCAGAGATTGACTGGTTTGGTGAACCAATAGCTGGGACTTTTTGGAATGCTGATGAATTTGGGATTTTAGGAAACCATAATTACTAGACTTACGGTTCTTGTTTTTGAATAGGGCCAAGAAAAAGAAAAGCTAATTATGTATATTTATGAGTTTAATGTTTTCCATGTGCTTTTAATCTTTACCTACTTATGGTAGTCTGTGATAATGCTTGTCTTGCTAGCTGGCTTCGAGTTATACGAATATTGCGTGCACGTTTGGTTAAGTAACTTTGAAGTAAAATTTCATTTGTTATGCACACAATAAATATTTTGCTTTTCACCTCAAGGATATAAAATAAAAAACTCTTGTTTGATACATATTCTTAAAAAAAAATTATTCTTTTAAAATTTATTATTAATCGCATGATTTTCAATAAAATAATATTATACATAAATTAAAAAAATTATTTTTTAATTACATATTTTTCATTACATCACATCATAAAATATATATATATATATATATATATTTAATAGGGTTGTCTCTCTAAATGTTGATTATTCAACATACTTCATTCGTTCACAACTGAAGATCGAGTCAATCATTCACATATTGACCACTATAAGATTATTAGTGAAAGATCAAAGATTATGTCACATCAAGAATACAAAATTGAATTGACAACTTTAAGATCTTAGTGTTGTCTAATCACATGAATAGCACACTTCAAACTTTTACTGCTATAAAATAGAGTCCTGGAAAAAGTGAATGGCCCTGCCGCCCCAGTTGGCATGATAAACCTAATCATGTAGGAGCTTGAGCTTTTGCGTTTCTAGATCTATATGAAGTTGGTCAGAATCGAGCAACTTACGAATGATGAACACATCAAGTTGTGTATTCTATTTCGAATTCCAAGAACATCTCCAGTAAGATCGTCGTATTGCACTAAATGTAAGAGCATGTTACATTACGCTCAATTTTACATAAAAACGAAGAAAGTAGATAATGTGTAACACACTTCACAATTGAATTGTGTGCTAGACATCCTACTTTTAATTTTTTTTTTTTTAAATTTATCTTCACTCCCTCTCTACATCCCATTTTGTACATGAGATTCCAAATTTTTCAGTACACTATCCCATTTGAGATGATCTTCTCTCTATCCTCCATTTTGCTTGCCACATGTTCAACAATCCATATCACAATACGAGTCGTAATCGCCCATGAATAGAATCAGGATGAAGATGAATCGATTAACGATTCGACTCGTTTACCACCTATAACTCTACCTTTACAGAAGGATGGCCGCTCTACCCAACTCAATGGCGTTTTCAACTTAAATATCATGTCGTGTACTCATCTTGAAGTAGTCGCATCAACAAAATTTATACTTAATAGTCGCACCTAGCCTAGGCATGTGATTTAACAGGCTTAAGTTTTTCATGTGAAAAGGGCACTAAACCTTAAAGCAAATATGGACATATACTTGCCCCTTTTCGAATTTCCATCAAATCATTCTTTTCACAATCGATTGTGAAGGGACTGGAGGGACCATCACATATACATATAACATATTTAAGTTACTTTGATTTTAAAAAGAGTTGTTGGCCCCTTTTATCTCTTTCATTAATAGATTTGAAGTTCATCCAAGAATATGTCCCATTAAATGTCTGATTTTCTTTAGTGGTTGGCCCCTCCAAATGAAACTAGACTACTCGTACACGGTGAGAAATTTTTCCACCATACTCCTTTGTTTTTTTCCCTCTCGTTTTTAGTCGACAATCGAATGAGGTCAAGGATGATTCCACGTTACGTCTATAATTTTTGTTTTACGATATTCTTGAAATCGGATTTTGAGCTTTCTTGGAATTTTTGCTACCAAATCTCGACAATTTATTATACATAGTTAGATTTGTACTGAGTGTAAATTTTATAATAAAAGTTAAATTTAATTTCACTCGAATTACTTATGTTACTCTCTTTTATCTAATTTCTCGACAATCTTTATGTGGCAATTAGCGTATGTTTGATTGGGCCTTTTAAAGGAATAATGCTACTTATCATTTCCTATTTCATCTAGCTAAAAAAGTTGATAAGAATCTTTGTTAAAGTCAATAATTTATTTTAATCAATATTTCATGAAACTCACAATTTTTATCAATTTTTCAAATACACAATTTATCAACTTTTTTTCAAAATATACTAATAATATGATTTATTTATTTTAATTTTTTTAAAACAAAACCAAACATGGACTAAAGGTAAGTGGTGTGAATCTCATTTATGATGGCAATTCACTAAAGGGGGCATATTCAATTGAAACTTTTGAAATTTTTGATGGACTTTTTTAAGTGAAGATTTTTATGGATTTCATGATTTTTTATAGATTTATGGAATTATCGGAAGTCTTTTGTAGACTTTACAAATTTTCATTTTAGAACTTTTATGGATTTTCGTAAAATTCAAAAAACTTTTGAACACTTTCATTTGAAATAGAATTCATGTAAATCTAATGCAGTAGTGTGAAATTATCACATACGAAGTTATGGTTCCTACAATCCCCTTCTCCTTCTCCTTCTCCTTCTCCTTCCCCTTCCCTCCTCCATATAATAAAAAAAATTATTTTAAAAGGAATAAAAATTTAAGACCTTAATTAAATAAATAATTATTATTATTGTACATATAAAAAATAAATTTAATATTCAGTATTATTAATATAATATACCTTTAAAAAATAGATAAAAATATATATATATATTTAAATTTAATTATAAATTAGTCTATATAAAATTTTATAAACAATTAAATAAATAATAATTATTATACATATAAAAAATAAATTCAATATTCCGTATTATTTATATAATGTACCTTTAAAGAATAAATAAAAAATATATATTTAAATTTAATTATAAATTAGTTTATATAAAATTTTATAATTTAATTAAAAATAGATATTTTCACAAAAAAAAATGAATGGAAAAAAAAAGTTATAAGAATACAATTCAATTTTTTAATAGAAAATAGAAATAAACAATAAGAGAGAGGGAAAAAAATAGAAACTAATATAATCAATAAAAAAATAAATTGTAATCATAACTCTAATATTCGTAGAAAGAAAAAAGAAATAGAAATATTGAAAAAGAAATGCATTTTAATTTCTTTTTTCGTTTTGTGAAAGTCTTCAAAATCTTGTGATTAATGAAAGACAAATTTTGAAATTTTATTTAGTACTTTTTGCTAGTATCATGGAAATTTTTATAAGTCTCTAAAAATCATTAAAATTTGAATATCTCAAATCTTATAGAAGTTTCACTTAATTATCATCCAATTACAAGGTAAGATAAAGAGCGTTACTCCAAAAGCACCCATTCAATTAAACATAAAACTAAGTATTTGTTGATCAAAAATATATTATTACCAAGCCACAGGTGGCCTCCAAATGCCTACCACGTAGGAGTGGAGCATTTCATAGGACGCAATGACCACATCATAGTGACTTGATCAAAGCTTTGCTGTTCAATAAAGACTGCAAGTGCGCGATATCGTCAAATTTGTAGTAAAATGGATTTAAGAAGTCTGAATTATCGTTCACATGAAGATCGTATTACCTATTATTATCTACTTTATCTTATTACATATTTGACTCAAAATTAAAAAGTAATGAGGTTGTTTGCCATTTTATTTTCTTAACTAAAATTAAGCTAGAACCAATAAAGTTGATTTTTTATTAAACTATGATAACGAACGCTAGAACTCATTGTTTCACCTTAATCGTCTAATTTATTTATCATGACAAATATTTATATTGTGTATTAAATCGAACTTTCTAAAATAATTTAAAACATCTCTTTAGTAAATCCAATTCAACATAATTAAGTAAATTAACAATATATTTATACGTGAATTTTAAGCTAATTAAATGTTTTAATCCACCAAAAATTAATGTAACGGTTGCAATAACTATAAAAGTAACTCTATCTCCTTCGTTTATGAAGAATTTATATCAGGTTTAATATATAATTTTATAGAAATAAATGTAGGACAAGTAAATAGTACTTTTAGTTAAAATAAAAGTTACCGTTTATAAATAATTTATAAATTTTGTTAAACGGTTACCATTTTTAATATTTCGTCTAAACGAATAACTCATCTCTCGGCTCATAGCAATTCACAAATCAATTAAAAATTTATCAATAAATTAATTGAATACGGGAAAACATGGTGCCCACTCCTTTTAAAATTAATTTCAAATTTAAGTATTTTATCAAATAAAAAGAACATATTTATTATCATTTTTAAAGAGACATGAATTGTTTTTAAACAAATTGAAAAAAATAATAATAATATTCACTAATTAAATATATTAAAAATAAAAAATTATATAAAAAAGAAAATAAGCAGGCGCGATAAATAGGACATGAGTCCCGTCTCACTTTAACCGGATATGTGGTGGGATAAGGTGATAAAAATACCCAATAATATAGTGGACGGGAATTGTCGACTTGTCCCGTTGCCATCCCCACCTCGTTCAAAATACGAATTTTGCAAAAAAAGAAAGAAAAGAAAAGAAAACGTATGATTAAACACAAACAAGAAATTAAGAACATTATCAAGTTCAAAGAAGACAAAAAAAATATATATATATATAAAAATCGACTTGTACCAAACTTGAATTTCTTACACTTTCTAAGCTTCAAAATTTGCTCCAGAGTAATGATATTATCATCATGATGATAGTGTTGGAGATATTACACCGATAATGTGCATATTATATTCAAATCAACACATACCTTTTTATGCTCATGAAATCGAAATAGAATTCGACTTACCAAAATGGG
>CAIGRN010078894.1:0-16548 GCA_903798345.1 Fraxinus anomala
TAGAAAAATTAATTACCAAAAATGTATTAGCAAAAGAATCTTCCAAACATGCATTAGGAAAAATCATATATGAACACAAATTGATTGTGGTGGCGACAGATAGAGAATTTAGTGCTTATAAAAAAAAATTCAACAGATAAGCAAGGATTGACCGGCAGGAAACAAGATCCCAAATTATTCATGACAGAAAACTAATCCATGCTTTGGCAGAAAACGATATCATGTGGCAGAATTGATTGGCAGAAAATAGCAAATATGCTTTATTAATCCAAATTATTCGTGGCAGAAAACTAGATTCCAAATTTTATATACATGGCGACGACAGAATGGTAAACAAATTATTCACGTTTGTACACATATATTCAAGTAGAGAAGAAAAAATAGTCGTCTTGTATAAAAAATAAATTCACACGTCACCAAATTAATTTTGGTACATGTGATAGATGATCATGTTTAAAAGAAAATTACTACCTTCTCTAAACTTTGAAAAATTAAGATTTCATGCTAATAACGTGTTATGAAAAGAGAGAAAAGAGAAGAGAATAAGAAAGTCAATAGACTTGTGTGTATTTTATTAAGAACCAAAGTCTTATATTTATAGGTAAGAATCGGGTATACAATGGTAATAATTTCTAGGGCTGCAGGGGTACGAACGTCATTCACATTAAACCCTAATGTACTTTCCTTTTACAACACAACACATTACTCACAATTAGTTAAACCATAAATAAAATTTTAAATTCAAAATTGAATATAAATCGAAAGAAAAAAAAAATATCAATCCACTCTTGGTAGTCACAAAGGACACTGAATCGTCAGTGTTCTTCTTCATTTCACCATCCTCTCAATGCAATCTTGGTATTGGTTTTTCATTTATTAGTGACCCAATAATTTACAAGACTATACTAATGCTCTGTCCTTATCTAACGTAGATCATGTCATTTCCAATCGGCAAAAGTATCATACTAGCTTTTACGCTTTGCTTGATCACGAGGATCGTTAATCATGTTTTTATATCTATCAAATGTTGTCTTCTTACACGTTTTGTACACCTTGACAGTACTTTGATGTGATAACACAAATTTGCCATTACAAATTTGCCCAAAAGCGGAATGTCATACTTCATGGAAGTTATTACAAATAAAATCTTGAACAAATCAAACATTGCGCTCTTGCGGAACTACTGAACCTAGGCTATGATACTATTTGTTGTGTTAATTATGCCAAAAATTTCTGATACCAATTATTGAGAATTCAAAAATTACGTATAGCTCTATACTACTTGATATGAAATCAATCACTGGATTGAGATGTTGAAGTTATATAGCAAAATTTGAATTATATGATCGCAAGCAAAAGAATAAAGGAAGACAATAAAATATGGCAGTGAAATTCAGATATTTTATTGCACCTCAAATAACTATGTCAACGAGTCAAGTCGAGTCGAGCTCCAGCCCAAAAAAAAAAAGCTCGGGCTCTGCTCTAGCTTTTTTGGCCCGGGCTTTTTTTGGTTCGACCCGAGCCGAGTCGAGCAAAGTCCGACCGAGAAATAAGGGGCTCGGCCCGAGCTTTGACCCGAGCCTTAGCCGAGCCAGCTTGTAAATGATTAAAAAAATTAAAAAAAAAAAGGTGAAAAACCTGCCCAGTAGGCAGCTAAAAATAGCTGCCTGCTGGGCAGGAACACACAGCTGCCCAGCAGGCAGCTAAAAATAGATGTCTGCTAGGTAGCTTTTCAAATATATATATATTTTTTTATATACGGGCCCGACAGGCTCGGGCTCGGGCCTATACCCCAAAATGGGGCTCGGCCCGAGCCGCTCGAGTCGGCGAGTTTTTTTGTCATCCCTAACCTCAAATAATGAAAATGAAAAAAATATTTCAATGATCCTAAAAGATAGTAATCACTTTTCTCATACTATAAAATTGTATAAAAGAGCATAATATTTATTGGGAACATGTAGGGGATGTCCAAACCCTCCTAATAGAGTTGTTGATGAAGTAGAATGCCAAAAATCGAGTCCAAAACGAAAAAAGAGAAAATAACGCGAAATCTCGGAACGGACATACGTGGTGCCGGGGCCGACGTTGCGGCGCCCCCACTGGGCACCTCGATGCCTGGGGCAGAATCTCAAAAAGGGGCGTCGGCATGCGTTCTGCCAATTTTTTTTCTTTTTTTTCATTTCAAGTTATTTTTTTCATCCCGAACTCTTCTTCAAATCCAATATCAATTTCCAACTCCCAATAGGCTTCCAAAATGAAATTTCAACTTGATATAGCACTCCAATAGCATTCCAAATTGAATTTTTTTTATGCGCACTTTTATTAGAATTCTTCAATTATTTCAACAAAGAATTCGGGTCACATCCAAATTCTAACAAGAAAGGTCCAATCTTCTCCATATTGGTCTATATTTGGGTATCAACTGATGTTAACGCTTCACTTTCAAGTTTAACGCCCTCTCTGCTGGAATTAAGATAATAAAAGGAAAAATAGGCTCAAAGTTACCATAAGATAGAGGTAATGAAATTATTGAATTGAATCTATATTGAAGAAAGTAATACGAGGCAGTGTAAGTTTATTTAAGTAATACATGAATCCAGGGGCGAATCCAGCATTTTGGTTCAGTTAGGGCGGAGACCGATGATCGTTGACAATCAACGATCGTAATAGTCGAAAAAATTCACAATACCCTAATTTCACTTATCCCTAATTTCCTAAAACCCCAAATTTCCAAATCACAATTCACAGTACACAATTCAAAAACAGAAATACAGAATGCGGTCAATTCACCCAAATAGGAAATACAGAATGCACAAGTCACAGACTCACAACAGCACAAGCACTAGCCACTAGCAAGTAGCAAATAGGAAATAGGCAAATAGCAAGGCAATATTTTTGAGCTAATAAGTAATACCTACAGGCTACAGGCAGGTAGAAGTTAGAACGCATACCGACAGACCTGAGAGGCTGAGACCGCAGACGAGAAAAAGCTCCAACAGACCAGCCTCCAGCTATTAGCTATTGCACCACCGTCCACCGACCACCATCCTCCGTGACACTGACTCTGTCCACTTATCTCAGCGGTGTCAAAGATTCACAGCAAGGCAGGGGTCCTCTCGCACTGCAGTTTTGCCCTCGTCATAGACTCATAGTCATCCTTCTCCCTCTGCCGGACCAAAATGAATTTGATTTGGTTTTGTAATTGTTGTGGCTAATGGACCTAATGGTAATGGACTTTCNCCAAAATGAATTTGATTTGGTTTTGTAATTGTTGTGGCTCATGGACCTAATGTAGTGGACTTTCATATTTAAACCATGGATTACAGGATTGGGCTCATCATTGGGCCTTATTTTTTTAAATAAGGCCCAAACAAGTAAACAAACGAAACATTAAGAAATGGGGAAAAAATTTACAGCGTCTTCTACTCTTCTTCATCTTTCTTCTCTCGGTAGACGGCGAGACGGCTGAAGGTTCCGACGGACCCAGTACGAGCGGCCGTGGGGGCTGGCCAGGTGCTGGGTCTGCCCCTGCATGAATCCACGAAATCCACCAAAAGAAAAGACACGTTGTCTCGACAAACTTCCCTGCAAACTACATTAACAAGAAATTTGCCAAATTTCCAAATGAAGTTTTATGATACAAACTTTGACAAAATTCTAACTAAACTACCCAGCAAAAATTTCTCAGATGGCTTCCAAAAGACACTAACTTCATATTCCATTTTGAACCTTCTGGTGGGGTTGATATAGCTGGTGAGGTAAAAATTAATACAGAAGATTAAAAGAATTAAACACTTGTACAGAAAGAGGTATACCGAAGAGGTTAGTTACAATAAATATACAACATAGTCATACAGATGATGTATGCAAGAGTTGATACGATTTATTTGAAAAAAATTATCTCAAAGTATTATCCAAAAAATTATCTCCCATTATTAGTACTACTTAGTATTGTCTAATAAACTATATCAAACATACGCTGCGAATAAGGGTGTTAAGTGGAGCGAGCTGCTCGTCGGCTTGCTTGCCCCACAAACAAGTCGATCCACGAGTACAAGCCAAGCAATGGAATTATCAGCTCGCACGAGTTGGTTCACAATCGATAAGCTCGCAAACGATTTGCTCATACAAATTAGCACATGAGTTGAACAAACTATCTCACTGGCGAGCTCGTTGGCTCACCATTACCTCGTGAGACAACTCGTCATCAACTTGCAAGTCGAGGTTAGGAGAGCCACTAGGCTAGCTGAGAAGTCTGCATGGCTGCTTTTTGTAGCCATGAAGATTGTGTTGATGCCAACCTTCATCATGCAGGGTGCCATCAACTCTTGAAATTTGAGAAGAATTCAGGACCTATAAATATTGACAAGTGATAAATCAATTTCATCATATTTCAGCATTCTCTACAATCTCCTTATACTGTCTTCTCTTTAACAAAATATTTTTGTAATTATTACATAATTTTTTCTTTGTTTCCAAATATTATTTTCGATTCCAGCTTTCCTTAGTTGTTTTTATTCCCAAATTTTCTACAATATTCATTATGGGTTGCACTTGATTCATAAAACCCGATGAGGATGTTAACCAATTCTTTGTTTTAATACTCTCATTTACGATTTTTCTCAAGCCTATGATCTTTCTAATACAGAAAATAACCAAACCGACAATCTTGAGTATGATGACAAGTTGGAAGAAGCAATGTCTATAAAAAGACGAAAGAATAAAAAAAACTCATAAGCCTACTTTTGAATATTGAAAACACTTCACAAAAAGAAAATAATTGAGAATGAGGAGCATACTGTAATTACTCTGGAAAAGAATTCTTTTGGAAACCAAAAATTGACACTATCCGAACATTACAAAAATTGTCGTGTTCCTATTTGGATTGTCAACAGTAAGTATAATCAACTTCAATTTGGTTTACGTAAAGAGGGACTTTCTGGTGCAGTTATTGTAAACTGAGGTAATAATCCAGAAAAAATGCAGGAAGGTGTGATAACGTTCTTGAGTTTCCTCAACCATGTGTTCTTGACGAAATTCATGTAAACATGTTATCAACTGAAGTATAATCAACTATTAGAGGGATGCTTCGTAATGATGCTATAAATTTATATGGTATTAGAATATAAAAAAATTAATGATTTTAAAATTTTTTAGTGAATCGCAAATTATTGACGATTTAAAAATTTTGGTAGTGTCATTTCGTTTATTTTCTATACGTGGATCGGGAAAAACCGTAAAGGATATATTTGTCCCGCAACCCATTACACCCATTACATAAATAAGCTTTGGACATAGATCGGGAAAAACCGTAAAGGATATATTTGTCCCGCAACCCATTACAACCATTACACAAATAAGCTTTGGACATGCATATAAAAATAATTACATTAAAGGTCATTAAATTTTCACACAACACACAAAGTATTTTCAATATTTTAAATTGTGTACTACGAGAATTGGCAGAGTGGGTGAACATACTCGTGAAGGAAATGATCTTTACGTGGAAATGAAAGAATATTTTTTTTGTGAAGATAAAATCCGTAATTTCACTTTTGATAATGCTAATATTAACACTAATGTTATTGAAAAATTGAGTAACCAGCTCCATCCAATTTTGACTCAAATTTTACATGTTCGTTGTATTTGTAACATTTTAAATTTGGTTGTGCAAGATGACCTTAAGTACATTACACCATATATGACAATATTAGACATGCTATTACCTTTATTTTTGTCATTGCTTCTTACAAACAAGTATTTGTAAGTGTATGTGCAAATTTGAACTAAATCTGCATGATATTTGCAACTTTTATAGGTAACAAATAGAACTTATTATCTCATGCTACAATAATGTGTTAATTATAATACTGTTATGCTAATTTTTATAGAGATAGGTATTCATATGGTTATTATTTAAATTCAAAGCGGTTAATTGCAATTTAGATAATGAAACTTTTTTTAAAGTTTTCTTTGATGCGACCAATGTGTGCGCGAGAGTCCACTATCTCACTTCTCTTATTGTTCTAATTCATTTTTTTTAATATTTTAAAATTTAGTATATATAGATTGTTCATAACATTATAGCAACCTGAAAATAGAATTTAAGAAATATTGAGAGAACTTCCCCGTGTTATTTCCTCTAACTACGGTTATGGACCCTCATATTAACTTCCAGAATTTAAGGGTTTTTTTTCGCATTTAACATTCGATATTCCCATTACACACTGTGATATGAAAAGGAAGTTGTGCAATTTATCTTCACAATAAGCTGCCAAATACGGAAATAATAATGATCCACCAACCGTGCTTTCTACAATTTCTTCATTCCATGATGAAGATGTATGATTCGGTTTAAGTACGGCTACTGTACGAAGTTCATCATCTTTCCATTTTCCTTCAAGTACTAGTACTTGTATCATGCAAAACAAAATTCTCGTAGATTTAGCTAGATATTTTTCATACCATATACTTACTGTTTTGAGTCAAGAAAAGACGAGTACTCTTGCTCTTCTCAAATGGTGGTTTTTTAAATGAAAAACAATATCAATATTATCTTTGACGACACATGATCTACTTATTCTTTCAGTGTCAATTGTAGCATCAGATTATGTGTTTAGTGCAGGTAGTACAGTTTTGTGAGACAAAAGAAGTAGATTGAAAGAAGATATATTTGAGGATCTAATGTGCTTGAAGGAATGACAAGATGCAAACTACTATTATAGGATAAGATGACTAGAATAAATGTTACAGATTTTTGGAAATTATAACCTTCATGGATTTTATGATACACTAAGTTTTAAATTTATTACTATACACTGACATTTTGCTTGTGAGTATACGAGGTGTACTTTGTATATACAAATATTCATGACAAATTGTAGAGTGATAAAATTAGCGACGGATCAGTAAATCTCCATCTGTGTCATAAATTAGTGATGGTTTTGTGAGGAAATATACTAGAGATGGATTTCCAATTGCAAATTTCTCCTGTTTATCTCAAAATTGTCTTGCAATATTTCCAGGTTAACAACATATTTTATTTTCCTGTAGTAGACACTGAGTAGTTTGAGATTGTAGCCAAAACAAAATGAGTGTGTTTTTGCTAATTTGATTTTAATGACATTGAAAATGACACAAAGCCAAAGCAATGACAAAAAGGACTCCTTTATTGATACTAATGAGATAGAAATTAGAGTTATGTATTGTATTTATGAAACAATATTAGCAGGAAACATGTGATGGGAATTTAGTAACAATGATGCCTTTAACCACATTCTTCCACGCCAATCTCCTAAAAGTTACCAAAAAAAATTATATTTGCCGACAGTGCAAAAGTCAAAAATAGTATAACAAAGATTCCTCCCTAATTTGTCATTGATAATGGACTCTTTTTTTGGTAACAATGCTATTTAGTATCGGTAGTGCTAGACATCAGTTTAGGTGATCACAATTGATGGGTTCAATTAAATATTGCCACACAATTGCTACCTAAATTGATATTGACACTAAAGGTGCTGACTAACATCACTTTTTGGTTGTTGGGCATATTATCCTTTGTGGAATGCTGGAACACAAATACAACATAATTTTAGAATTTTATTTATTTATTGCAATATCGTTAAATTACTTCCACATACTGTAAGAAAATCTATTGAAAATCAAATGTATACCTATTGTGCATGAGGTGGCACTACAAAGAATCGGGGCTTTATGAACCATTTTTACGTTTTTGGAACCATGAAAATTCGTTGTTAATGGTCGACACCAATTAAATATTTTCAAGTAACATTTTGTTTCTATTTTGAAGGAGCTTTAAAGTTTTCGATGAAATTCCAATGATGACTAATGAGACGTGAATTTACCCACAAAAAATTGATAATAAAAGTGTGGGTTATTTACTCGTCCAAATTCCATGGATAAATCATGTATCATTATGGACAAAATTTTCTTGGTTAAATTACGTACTTTTTACTACGAATAAGAAGCTGATTTTGTTATGTTTTAGAAGAAAGAAATCTCTAAAAATTAATCAAATATCAAAATGATTTAAAACTACTACAAAACCTGCTCACAAATAATTAAACATACGAAAAGGAAAATATTGTCAAAACACACTAATACTTGGATAGATTTGACAAATTTATAAATAGTGTACAAATTGGTCAAATTTAATTTTCAATCACATATTCCAATAAACTCAAAAATACTAAACACTTAATTATCACTCGATTCTTTCCATTTATAAATTCTTCCCAAATAGGGAAGTTGTTACATTAAAATCCCAAATAACAAATACCTTATGTCCTACTGCGACCAATTACCACAATCCACAATACCAAAAGGATTTTAATGTCAAAATTCACTAAAATTTTGATATATAATTAATTTGATACATCAAAATTCCAAATAATATATACAAGTCCTACATCATGTCACGATAGAAGGAATTGATAGTTTGTAAACATAATTTGCACCACTTCTTGCAATTCAACCCGTTTAAGCTATAGATTGAGATATTCAATCCTTATATTATTTTCTTTTATCCTATCTTATGCACTAGTCAGCCCCGACTTCAAACTATTTACATCTTCAGTAATAAACTCACGGTCAAATGTTGAACATCTAAGTGAAGTAGGTGTGCCAAGAACATGCAAAACAAGTCGAGGAGCAAACCCATAATGTACTATTGAAAACATATATCCATGCACCTGGATTAAACTCAGGCTGACCGTTCCAAACTATATCAAACTTATACTCATCCCATAAAAAGGTAAATTCAATCTTATCAAATTCACTTTCTAAAACAATTCTAAATTATACGAAGTCTAATTGTACTTGGACAATCTCTTTCAGATTTTTTGTCGACAAAATCTATTTCAGACTTTTTTATCGACAAGCTTTCTATGCATGTGTTTCGTCCTGTGAACATAGATGAAAAGCTCTAATTGAGGCATGGACTGATCCATATCCTTGTCTAAAATATACAACACATTACTCACAATTAGTTAAACCATAAATAAAATTCAAAATTGAATATAAATTGAAAGAAAAAAATATATCAATCCACTCTTGGTAGTCACAAAGGAAACTGAATCGACAATGTGCTTCTTCATTTCACCATCCTCTCATTTTACGAGATGGTTTCTCAAGGCAATCTTGGTATTGATTTTTCATATATTAGTGACCCAATAATTTACAAGATTATCCAAGTGCTCTACCCTTATCCAATCTAGTTCACGTCCTTTCCAATTGGCAGAAGTATCGGACTGGCTTTTATGCTTTGCTTGATCACGAGGATCATTAATCATGTTTTTATATCTATCAAATGTTGTCTTCTTCCACGTTTTGTACACCTTGACAGTACTTTGATGTGATCACGCAAATTTGTCCTTACAAATTTGTCCAAAAACGGAATGTCATATTTCACGGAAGTCATTACGAACAAAAATCTCGAATAAATCAAACCATACGCTCTTGCGGAACTACTGAACCTAGGCTTTGATACCACTTGTTGTGTTAATTATGCCAAAAATTTCTGATACCAATTGTTGGGAATTCAAAGATCACGTATCGCTCTATACCACTTGATATGAAATCAACCACCGGATTGAGATATTGAAGTTATATAGCAAAATATAAAGTATATGGTCTCAAGCAAAAGAATAAAGGAAAATAAGAAAATATGGCAGGGAATTAAGAGATCTTATTGCACTTCAAATAATGAAGATGGAAAAATATTACAATGATCTTAAAAACTAGTAATAACTTTTCTCACACTATAAAATTATATAGAAGAGTCTAATATTTATAGGGAACATGTAGGGGACGTCTAAACTCTCCTAGTAGAGTTGTTGATGAAAGTAGAATGCCAAAAATAGAGTCCAAAAGGAAAAAAGAGAGAATAACGTGAAATCCCGGAACATACATAGGTGGTGTCGGGGTCGACGCTGCGGCGCCCCCGCTGGGCATCACGGTGCCCGAGGCAGAATCTCAAATAGGGGCACAGGTGCCGCAGCGCCCCATGCGTTTTGCCAAATTTTTTTCTTTTCATTTTGTTTCAAGTTATTTTCTACATCTCGAACTCTTTTTCAAGTCCAATACCAATTTTCAATTCCCAATGGATTTCCAAAATAAAATTTCAACTTGACATAGCACTCCAATAGCATTCCAAATTGAATTCATTTTGACGTACACTTCAATTAAAATTCTTTAATTATTTTAACAAAGGGTCATACCCAAATTCTAGCAAGAAAGGTAGTCCAATCTTCTCCATATTGGTCTATATTTGGGTATCAACTCATGTTAACACTTCACTTTCAAGTTTAACGCCCTCTCCGCTAGAATTAAGATAATAAAAGGAAAAATAGGCTCAAAGTTACCCTAAGATAGAGGTAATTAAATTATTGAATTGAATCTATATTGAAGAAATTAATACGAGGCACTGTAAGTTTATTTAAGTAATACATGAATTCACGAAATCCACCAAAAGAAAAGACATGTTGTCTCGACAAACTTCCCTGCTAACTACATTAACAAGGAATTTGCCAAATTTCCAAAATGAATTTATGATACAAACTATGACAAAATTCTAACTAAACTACCCAGCAAAAATTTCTCAGATGGGTTCCAAAAGACACCAACTTCATATTCCATTTTGAACCTTCTGGTGGGATTGATATATCTAGTGAGGTGACAATTTATACAGAAGATTAAAAGAATTAGACGCTTGTAAAGAAAGAGCTATACCGAAGAGGTTAGTTACAATAAATATACAATATAGATGATGTATGCAAGAGTTGATAAGATTTATTTGAAAAAAAATTATCTCAAGTATTATCTAAAATATTATCTCCCATTATTAGTACTACATAGTATTGTCTAATAAATTATATCAAACATACGCTGTGAATAAGGGTGTTAAGTGGAGCGAGCTGCTCGTCGGCTTGCTCGCCCTACAAAGAAGTCGATCCGCGAGCGCAAGCCAAGCAGTGGAATTATCAGCTCGCACAAGTTGGTTCACAATCGATAAGCTCGCAAACGATTGGCTCATACAAATTGGCATATGAGTTAAACAAACTAGCTCACTCGTGAGCTCGTTGGCTCACCATTACCTCGCGAGACAACTCTTCATCGACTTGCAAGTCGAGGTTAGGAGAGCCACTAGGCTAGCTGAGAAGTCTGCATGGCTGCTTTTTGTAGCCATGAAGACTGTGTTGATGCCAACCTTCATCATGCAGGGTGCCATCAACTCATAAGCTTACTTTTGAATATTGAAAATAATTGAGAATGAGGAGCATAATGTAATTACTCTGGAAAAGAATTCTTTTGGAAACCAAAAATTGACACTATCCAAACATTACAAAAATTGTTGTCAACAGTAAGTATAATCAACTTCAATTTGGTTTACGCAAAGAGGGACTTTCTGGTGCAGTTAGTGTAAACTGAGGTAATAATCCAGAAAAAATATGCAGGAAGGCGTGATAACATTCTTGAGTTTCCTCAACCATGTGTACTTGACGAAATTCATGCAAACATGTCTTCAACTGAGGTATAAATCAACTATTAGAGGGATGCTTAGTAATGACGCTATAAATTTATATGGTATTAGAATATAAAAAAATTAATGATTTCAAATTTTTTTAGCTAATCGCAAATTATTGACGATTTAAAAAAATTTGGTAGTGTCATTTCCTTTATTTTCTATACATGGATGGGAAAAACCGTAAAGGATATATTTGTCCAGCAACCCATTACACCCATCACATAAATAAGCTTTGGACATGCATATAAAAATAATTACATTAAAGGTCATTAAATTTTCACACAGCACACAAAGTATTTTCAATATTTTAATGTGTGTACTACGAGAATTGGCGGAGTGGGTGAACGTACTCGTGAAGGAAATGATCTTTACATGGAAATGAAAGAATATTCTTGTTCTGAAGATAAAATTCGTAATTTCACTTTTGAAAATACTAATATTAACACTAATGTTATTGAAAAATTGAGTAACCAGCTCCATCCAAATTTTGACGCAAATTTTACATGTTCGTTGTATTTGTCACATTTTAAATTTGATGTGCAAGATGACCTTAATTAGTACATTACACCATAGATGACAATATTAGACATGCTATTACCTTTATTTTTGTCATTCCTACTTACAAACAAGTATTTGTAAGTGTATGTGCAAATTTGAACTAAATCTGCATGATATTTGCAACGTATAAAAGTAACAAATAGAACTTATTATCTCATGCTACAATAATGTATTAATTATAATACTGTTATTACTAATTTTTATAGAGATAGGTATTCATATGGTTATTATTTAAATTCAAAGTGGTTAAGTTTTCTTTGATGCGACCAATGTGTGGGCGAGAGTCCACTATCTCACTTCTCTTATTGTTCTAATTCATTTCTTTAATATTTTAAAATTTAGCACATATATATTGCTTATAACATTATAGCAACCATGAAAATAGAATTTGAGAAATATAGGGAGAACTTCCCTGTGTGATTTCCTCTAGCTACGGTTATGGACCCTCATATTAACTTCTAGAATTAAAGGTTTTTTTTTCTCATTTAACATTCGATATTCCTATTACACAATGTGATATGAAAAGGAAGTTGTACAATTTATCTTCACAATATGCTGCCAAATACGATAATAATAATGATGATCCACTACCCGTACTTTCTACAATTTCTTCATTCCATGATGAAGGTGTATGATTGGATTTAAGTACGGCTACTGTAGGAAGTTCATCATCTTTCCATTTTCCTTCCAGTACTAGTACTTGTATCACGCAAAACAAAATTCTCGTAGATTTAGCTAGATATTTTTCATACCATATACTTACTGTTTTGAATCAAGGAAAGATAAGTACTCTTGCTCTTCTCGAATGGTGGTGGATAAATGAAAAAACAATATCGATATTATCTTTAATGACACATGATCTACTTATTCTTTCAGTGTCAATTGTGACATCGGATTATGTGTTTAGTGCAGGTAGTAAAGTTTTGTGAGACAAAAGAAGTAGGTTGAAAGAATATATATTTGAGGATCTAATGTGCTTGAAGAAATGACAAGATGCAGACTACTATTACATGATAAGAAGACTAGAATAATTGTTACAGATTTTTGGAAATTATAATCTTCAGGGATTTTATGATACGCTAAGTTTTAAATTTATTACTGTACACTGACATTTTGCTTGTGAGTATACGAGGTGTACTTCGTATATACAAATATTCATGACAAATTGTAGAGTGATAAAATTAGCGACGGATCAGTAAATCTCCATCTATGTCATACTTTAGTGACAGTTTTGTGAGGAAATGTACTAGAGATGGATTTCCAATTGCAAATTTCTCCTATTTATCTCAAAATTGTCTTGCAATATTTCCAGGTTATCAACATATTTTATTTTCCTATAGTAGACACTCAAGAGTAGTTTGAGATTGTAGCCAAAATAAAATGAGTGTGTTTTTGGTAATTTGATATTAATGACATTGAAAATGACATAAAGCCAAAGTAATGACAAAAAGGCACTCCTTTATTGATACTAATGATACAGAAATTAGTGACAAAAAGGACTCCTTTATTGATACTAATGAGACAGAAATTAGAGTAATGTATTGTATTTATGAAACAACATTAGCAGGAAACATGTGATGAGAATTTAGTAACAATGATGCCTTTAACCACATTATTTGCGGACAGAACAAAAGTCAAAAGTTGTATAACTAAGATTCCTCCCTAATTTGTCATTGATAAATGCTAGAGCACCAGTTTAGATGATCACACTCGATATGTGTAATTAATTAAATCATGTCATATTGCATTTAAGTGAATCATTTACGGTCACACAATTACCACCTAAACTGATACTTAATACTAATGGTGCTGAATAACATCACTTTTTGGTTGTCAGACATATCATCCTTTGTGGAACGTTGGAACACATATACAACCTAATTTTAGAATTTTATTTATTTATTGCAATATCGTTAAATTACTTCCACATACTGTAAGAAAATCTATTGACAATCAAATGTTCACCTATTGTGCATGAGGTGGCACTAAAAAAGAAACGGGGCTTTATGAACCATTTTTACGTTTTTGGAACCATGAAAATTCGTTGTTAATGGTCGACGCCAATTAAATATTTTCAAGTAACATTTTTAAAATTCCAATGATGACTAATGAGACATGAATTTACCCGCAGAAAAATTGATAAAAGTGTGGGTTATTTACTCGTCGAAACTCCATGGATAAATCATGTATCATTATGAACGAAATTTTCTTGGTTAAATTACATACTTTTTAATCCGAATAAGAAGTTAATTTTGTTATGTTTTAGAAGAAAAAAATCGCTAAAAATTTATCAAAATGATTTAAAACTAAAGTACTACAAACCCGCTAACAAATAATTAAACATAACAAAAGGAAAATATTGTCAAAACACACTAATACTTGGATAGATATGACAAATTTATAAATTGTTTATAAATTGGCCTAATTTAATTTTTAACCACATATTCCAATAAACTCACAAGTACTACAAATTTATCTATTACTCGATTCTTTATATTTATAAATTAAATCCGTCTATAAATTATTCCCAAATAGGGGGAGTTGTTACATTAAAATCCCAAATAACAAATACCATATGTCGTGTTGCTACCAATTACCGAAATACCAAAAGGATATTAATAACAAAATCCACTAAATTTTTGATACATTAATTAATTTGATACAGCAAAATTCCAAATAACATATACCACAAGTCCTACATCATGTCGTGATCTGAAACTAGAAGGAATTGATAATTTGTAAATATAATTTGCACCAATTCTTGCAATTCAACCCGTTTAAGCTATAGATTGAGATATTCAATCCTTACATTGTTTTCTTTTATCCTATCTTATGCACTAGTCAGCCCCGACTTCAAACTATTCACATCTTCAGTAATAAACTCACGGTTAAATGTCGAACATGTAGGTAGGTGTGCCAAGAACATGCAAAACACGTCGAGGGTCAAACCCATAATGGACTATTGACTACATATTGCCATGCACCTGGATCAAACTCAGGCTGACCGTTCCAAACTATATCAAATTTGGACTGATAAAAGTATTATACTCATGCCATAAAAAGGTAAATTCAATCTTATCAAATTCACTTTCTGAAAAAATTTTAAATTATACGAACTCTAATTGTACTTGGACAATCTCTTTCAGATTTTTTGTCGACAAAATCTATTTCATATTTTTTTTATCGACAAGCTTTCTATGCATGTGTTTCTTTCTGTGAACATGGATGAAAAGCTCTAATTGAGGCATGGACTGATCCATATCCTTGTCCTAAAATATACAACACATTACTCACAATTGGTTAAACCATAAATAAAATTCAAAATTCAAAATTGAATATAAATCGAAAGAAAAAAAAAATCAATCCACTCTTGGTAGTAGTCACAAAGGACACTGAATCGACAATGTGCTTCTTCATTTCACCATCCTCTCATTTTACGAGATTGTTTCTCAAGGCAATCTTGATATTGTTTTTCCATTTATCAGTGACCCAATAATTTACAAAACTATACTAATGCTCTATCCTTATCTAACGTAGATCGTGTCCTTTTCAATTGGCAGAAGTATCAGACTAGCTTTTACGCTTTGCTTGATCACGAGGATCATTAATCATGCTTTTATATCTATCAAATGTTGTCTTCTTTCACGTTTTGTACACCTTGACAGTATTTGACGTGATCACGCATATTTGTCCTTACAAATTAATAATATAAAAATTCACTATAGTCTTAAAGTATCTATATTAACAACTATAATAAATAACAATTACCAAAAATAAGCTCCAGAAACTGTCTCTTATGAATTGTGGCAACGAGCGAAGAGTGGGGGAAGGGGCTATGACAAATGCTTTCATGGTGACACTGATGTCATATGGCACAAAGGTTTCAACGAAACTGCATAAATAACTTAAAACTCGATAATATAAAATTTGACGAGACTCACAGCCACATGGCACAAAAATAAATGTAACTCATTTGCAAACTTGTAAAAAGGCAAGCTAGAAGCAACTTTGCTACACTAAATGCATATTTCATGACAAATGTAAATTGCATTTCAAATTAATATATGCCAAGAAAAAGAAAGAACTATTGAGAAAGAAAATTAAACCCTTATGAAAACTCGAACAACAAAATACTTCTACCTTTCAAGGAAACTAGTGATTGTACGTTATAGACACAAGTATATGATGTGAAATTTTTAATAATAAAGATTGATGCCACTCGTTTTTTTTTTTTTAATTCGATATAGTAAATAATTAACAATGTTGACTAATGCTTCGCCTTCCACATTTTACTTCTTTTATTTTGGATTCACTTATTTTTTAGTAATTCCTTTGTTCTACTTATTTTTCTATAGAGACAAGGACATACTCGTATAATCTAAGCATAACTTAATGTAGAAATTGTAAACTTTAATCATTAATAATGATTAAAAAACATAAGAAAA
>CAIGRN010078900.1:0-11027 GCA_903798345.1 Fraxinus anomala
TTTGGATTGTTTTAACAGGATTCATCATGACCACGAAATGCCAACCTTTGACGTAAAAGAAATCGAATACAGTCTATCGTGTCAGTCAAACAAATTCGGTACTCCTTTCGAGCTTGTTCAGATTGTCTTGAATAAACTGTTTCAATATGTTGCCTTTGATTCATTAGATCTTGACACTTCCTCCAAACTAGATTATGAACACTTTTAAAGTTTCCTATATGAACCTAAAGTCTGTCTTTTTTCTACCAATTAGATAATCCCTCCGTTTATTTTGTAAGTGGAGGTAGCGGAACATCTACTCTCATAAGATAGCAACACAAACCAAAAGTAGCATCATTTTCAATGCTATACTCTAACCAATTTCCAAACTCTTGAAACCATTCTGACTTGAAACCACGAGATGACTTTCCAAATCTAATTTTTGGAAATTTGTGTCCACGAGATTGACACGGACATCTCAATAAATAGGCTCTTCGAATTTCGTCTCTATCATTAGGATGATAATCTGAAATTTTATTTTGCAATCATGGATCTGTTGGAAGATTTTGTAAATCAATGTCAACACTTCTGTATTTACAATGGTGTGGATCATCACTTCCTTTAGTAATCAAACTTTGCTCCTATCTCGGTTTTCTGATAACGTGTCCATTGATCACTATCTAAAACAAAAAATAAAGCAATAGCGTTAATAAGGGAATGAAAGTTATTACAAAATACTCAAAACTAATTAAATAAATAACTTGACACAAATAGGTGACCTTTACTTATGTCTTATATAAATCTACTACACATAAAAAGAAGGCACATTAATGGAGAAGGACATATAAAATAAAATCGAAGAAGAATAAGCCCTAATTTCAGAAAAAACAAGGTGCACGCTCGATTCTTAAGGATACAGAGAGATTTAGAGAAGATAGAGCGATGGGGATGATTGGGTATAGGGTATATGGGAATTGGTCTGGCGGTTTCAAGGTTTTCATTTGGTTTTAATTTTTTAGCTTTGAGTTTGGGCTGATGGGAACACGAGTTTAGCTACACTATGGTATAAGTAAACTTCAGAATTCGTTGAGGTGACAGTCTTCTATGGTGATAGCTATTAAGATTTCTAAGAGATTTGAGAAAAAATGAAAATTTAGGATTACTGGATCACATTATCACCCGCACTTTCATGGTTGCAAAAATGTATTTCATGCGTCTATGTCGAGGATGTGTATTCAGACACTTCATATTTTCAAAACTATGAATTATTGAACCTCTGCAACAATTTGACTTATGAAGGGGTCAATGTAAAAATCTTAGAGAGAGTAGATAGCAAATTTAGAATGAATGTATTTTGTAAAACCATGTAATGGAAAAGGAAACCTAGTAGTACAAAGATGAGATACACTCCAAGTACTGAAATTTATTTTATAAATTTTAATTTCGAGAACGAAATTTATTTTTAGAAGATAAGTAATGCCACATTTCTTTTTATTCGTGATTTTTGTACGTATTATGATGNAGATGAGATACACTCCAAGTACTGAAATTTATTTTATAAATTTTAATTTCGAGAACGAAATTTATTTTTAGAAGATAAGTAATGCCACATTTCTTTTTATTCGTGATTTTTGTACGTATTATGATGTTGCGTATATTTATACTTAACTAATAATCTATCATCATTGTGACTATTCATATTTTGCAGTGGAATGTACATTCTAGACTATTGACATGACAATTAAAATTGATTATAATGTGCATGTAATTCCCTTTTCTTTAACTTCTGACTTGTTTTTTGACAACTTTCTCAACACACGTCACTCGTTCAATGTATTAGTTTTAGAGTACATTCTTACAACTTTAATAATGGGAGTCACATGTCCTTACTGTATTTTTATTTAATTTCATATCCCCATGGATATCGAAAATGTCAAAAATTTAAGTGTCGTGAACAAAAAGACACGAAGAGAGATTCAAAACATCGAGAAAAAGGACACAGGGGACTTATTCAGAGAGAAATTTAAAAATTAAGAAACAAAGTTTAAAAATTCAAAAATCAAATTTTTTAAATTTTATTTATAAACTAATTAATTAATTATATATTTTATTAATGAAATATATTAATGTCACAATTACACAAATTATAAATTATTTGGCTACAAATTATTTCTCGGACACAATCAGAAATTTTATAAGTTACGAATTATTTTACGATCACAAATCAAAAATATTATAAGCCACAATTTGTTTCTCGATCACAAATTTTATAGTTACAATTTATTTTTCGATCACAAATTTATAAAATTAATAGATCACATATTATTTTTTGTCAAAATCATAAATTTAATAAGTCACAACTTATTTCATGGTCACAAAATATCAAATTAATTGCTACAAATTATTTCTAAGTCACAAATTATCAATTTTTTTGTCACGATTTTAACAAATTTTTAGATCACACATTATTTGTTGGTCACAAATTATTTTCGATCACAAATAAAAAAATTTAAATGTCACATATTACTTATTAGTCACAAATTAACCAATTTATTAATTACAACACTGAAATAATTGATCACAGTTATCGTCGCCACCACATCATCACCGCCACCACCACAACTTACAATGCACCACCATCATCGCCGCTTGCATAACAAGCAAACATGTGCCACAAACACCACATCCACCTGTATTGCACCACCATCACCACCAACTATACCTCAATCCCCGACCATCGAATAACTCACACCTACCACCACCACCTCCATGTTACAGCTCTAGTGAGACAAGATCGAAAGAATCAAATACCAAATTTGCATGTTGTTCTCGATCTGTCACTCTTTGCTTTGTCCTTGATCTCATTCGAATAGTACTCGGCATCACTACCCCTTCACCACTTGTGCCATCAGAATCTCACACACTTCAAAGACAATATCGGAATCTCACACAACCAAAACACCCAACAATCAACAACCACAACCGAATCCACAAACACAAACACAACCACCTATGACTAGAGAAAAAATAGATGAAACCCGATATGCGATGCTGTGAACAACGACAATCAGTGCTTCGCTACGTGCAGTGCCGAGCGGCTACGATCACGCGCAGTGGCATTGCTCGATCCATAGCCGATCTGTGTTGCGCTGCTGACTGGTGCCTATCCTTTCCAAAGATCAAACCCAGTGCTGTGTGCAACCCCTCATCGTCGACGAGAGGATAGAGAGAGCGCGAGAGAAGGTAGAATACATTGGCAAGAGGTTTAGAGAGTAGAGAGAGAGAGAATGGAAAAAGATAGTTAGGGTTTAGGATTGAAATTGTGTAGGGTAGATTAAATAATTTTTGAATTGTTATATTTAGTGCAAATATTTATTTATACATTAATTAATTAAAAAACCTCTAATTTTTGAATTAGTAAACGTGACCTCTAATTTTTTGAATTGAGATCTTCAAATTTCTGGCTTCCTGTAATTTCCACCTATTCAAATGGCTTGCACTAGTTTCATAAGGCAAATTATGTGTGTATATATATAAAAAAAAAATGTATAGTTGATAAAATTTGTGTTAGTCTCATAAAATCTGTGCTTGAAAATGAGTTTAAAAAAAAAAAATGATTTTCAGAAAATAAATGTAACACCCCGAGTTTTCTTACTATTTTCATAAGGGTCTAAATTTAAAGTTGGTCTTTGACAAGTGAAATAGTCCATGTCTAGCCTAGTTGTCACACTAAAGTCCAAAAGTTAAAGTGATAAGTTTAACCCATTTATGTACGAAATGATTTATTTTCTTATGTGTACTGTATAAAATTCATCGCATGTTATATTTGTGTCAAATATTTAAGTATTATAACAATTTATAAAATATATCAATATTATAGTCATTTTGTAGCTCGTATTAAATAACATAAATTGAGCTTAAGAAGAAATGATTTTAAACTATTTATATCCGAGTTATTTTAATAGAAAGAAAAGTAATATAAATTCTGTATTTTATTAATAATAAAATAATGAAAGGAGGAACTTTCATTTTGAATTCAGCTACGGCTCCTTGGAAATTGAAAAGGGATATTATAAACTAATAAATTAAACATAATTAATTCATTAATTTTAATAATACTTAATCTAATTAATTCCATAAAACTTTTAAATTACTGGAATACGTTTGGAATTAAATGAATAAACTAAAAGTCTTTTTGTCTTACTTGAAGTTACGTGTATGCGTCAGAAAAATTTTACATATATGATGATAGAGCTTCCTTTTAAAACACAAAACTTCATTTTCTTTCTTACACACAAAAATATTGAGTGTTCCTACTTTAAAATTTTTACAAGTTCATTTTTTTACAATTACATAAACGTACACTGCACAGTTGAAGGGATTTCATCTTCATATTATTCCACAAGTCATATTTTCATAATTATTTGGTATCAAATTGAGGTAAGAATACTTTGTGCTATTGTTAAATTCTTATTTCCTTGATATTTTTATAAATTTTGGCATGAAATACTCTAAGGCTTTCGATTCGATTTCTATGTTAAATCCTACGAAATGGGCCGTTAGGTCGAATATATTAAATCCTACGGGATTGACCATTTGGTCAAATATGTAAATCCTACGGGATATACGAATTCTTAAGAAATCCTTGAGTTACTGAATATCGCGAACAGTTTGCTCTAAATTTAAGAAAAATCGGTATATTATGTCATTTTATATTTATATCATGTTGAATAAGAATATACACGCATTTTTTACAGAGTATTTTCAAAATACTCACTCTTACAATAACTTTTCAAATTAGAACGGGTCGTGTGGACGGTTGGAAGATTGACCGAGTAATAGTTATGGGATCACCAAGTAAACTTTTTAGAAATGATAAATTTCAATTTTTTATTAAAAAAATATTTTATGTTAAATTTTAAATTTATGGTTTGAATTCACAGCATATAAATTGTTGGTTTAACTTATATCGATTTATCGATCAAATCACAAGATTTGAATTAAAGTGATTTTCCGCTTAAATTAGATAAAAAAGATTTTTGGTAACACTTCAATTTTTATTTTTTTAAAATAAAATAATAATTATAAAAAATAGATTTTGGGGTGTTACAATAAAGGCCAAACATGGACTTGTTAATTGTTAGACTATATCCTGAATTAAGAAGTTAAAAAAATAATTAATGATCAGTTGAATAATATTATGATTCCCACTAATATTTTCTTTTAGTCAGACTTAAAGATCTCGGTACTTGTTATGGACCAACCCAATATCAAGAACGTTTTTGTATCACTTGTTGAGAAATCGGCCAAATAATTAAAGGCAAAAATATGAATAATATGAAATTTAATGGATCACACAACATTCAAGTAAATTGTGAAAGAGTATAATTTATTATACCAAAAAATAAACAATTTTTTTATAAGATTTTGATCCTCTCAATCTAATCTAAATAATTCTCTCTTGTTTCTAACGTATACAACAATTATCTAATTATTATAATCACTCTTGAGTCTTGCATTTTCCTCTCTAAAGTATTTTACTTCATCTCCAAATTTATAATTCAATCAAACTCCTAAAACACCGTGAAATTTGATTTCTAATCAAACCGGACTTCTAAACCAAAATTAAACAAATTTCCTTCATGCAACAAACTTCTAAATCACATAAAAATTTTGTCGCAAAACCTAATAAACTCCACATTGACACAAATTCCATAACAATGAATTAAATCTCCACCGTTTAAGTCATTCTCCAATTATTCCACCATATCCCAACTGGACACCCCATGCTCCCATCAAGCACGCCATGCCCCCACATGGCACGACATGCTCCTTCCGGGCATACTTAGCAATTGTGAACCACATCCAAGTTTTGCATACCAGCAAAACTATCTTGCGCGCCATCATTGTTTGAATCATCCCGTTCACTACCAACTCCAACCAAGTAAATAAAGCTGTTTAAACCACCACAAGCAACCTAACTCCACCTGAATTGTCAAACATGTTCAAATAATCATGAGCAACATGATCAACAAGATCACAACCAGTTTCACTTGAGCTACTAAAAGGTTTCCCAATATTATTATCAAAATCACCACGAACAACCCGATCACAAACAACTCTACCCGAGTTACCACTTATTAAACCATAAGCTGCAGTTACTTCCTCCGTGATCGTTGAACCTTCCAACATATATAACGGGGACTTTCTCCGCCCCCTTAACACAACTCGGGCACCTTTGCTAACTTTCAGAACTCTACCTCCACCAGTATACATGTATCCTTTTAAATCAAGAGCACTCAAAGATATTGGATTTTTGTTTATACCTAGAACATGTCGAACCTGGCCAAGTGTTTTAACCGTCTCATACAGCATATTGATTTTGACGTTACCAATCACAGCTATTCTACAAGGCTCATTGATTCCTGTCATCACGGAAACCCTTGTAACTATTTCATATGGAAAAAAAATCAATCCCAATTTGAACACATGTGAAAAGTGTAAGCTGAATAAAGAATACAATCCTCGTCAGGTTTGGAGTTACCTTCAATAATCGCCAACAAATCTCTATCACCGTTCTTTTCTGTAAGATTAACATTATCGAAATTTTTTGATTGTTCATCCTGATCTGTAGTAGCAAATCACTTCCGCCATTTATAGCAATCCCTCTTCATATGCCCTTTATTATTACAATACCAACGTACTATATCGTTGTTGCTATCCTTGATTCTGCCCTTCCATGACTACCTGTCTTCCTTTCACGAACAACAAGACCCTCTCCATGAGCCTCAGAACCAACGACCAGATGCTTCATCTTTTCCTTAGAATAAAGCACATCATATACCTCATCAATTGTAAAAGTATCCCGATTATAGATAATGGTATCTCTAAAAGTCATATATGAAGGCGGCAACGAGCATAACAATATCAGCCCTAAATCCTCTTCATCATTCTTAACCTCTTTCGTTTCCAAATCAGCGACGATTTCCTTAAACACCGATAGATAACCTTCCAAATATCTACCTTCCGCCAAACGATAAGAATACAAGTGCTACTTCAAGTGTAACTTACTTGTCAAACTTTTTATCATACATAGCTGCTCCAACTTCAATCACAATGCAACGGCACTTTTCTTATTTACCACGTCTTGAAGAATTTCTTTAGAAAGATGAAGATGTATCTGAAATATGGCTTTCCGATCCTTTTGTTGTTTCTCCTCCGCGGTCATTGTTACAGGTATTCTATCAATGCCCAAGCATAATCAAGATTCAATTGAGCAAGAACCACTAGCATCTTGATTTACCACAATGAAAATCTACTGTCACGTTCCAAAAGCGAAATTTCAAATTTTAAAATTTTCTTCCCTGAACAATCGACCTTGTTCCAACCTCGCTTTAATAATTAATTTGAACCTCCCAAGAAACCACCAAAAAAACTATTGGCTCTGATACCACTTGCTATGAACCAACCCGATATGAAAAACGTTTTGATATCACTTGTTGAAAAACCGGTCAAATAATCAAAGGCAAAAAATATGAACAATATGAAATTTAATGGATCACACAACAATCAAGTAAATTATGGAAGAGGATAATTTATTATACTAAGAAACAAATAATTGTCTTACAAGATTTTGATCTTCTCAATCTAATCTAAACAATTGTCTCTTGTTTCTAATGTATACAACAATGATGTAATTGTTATAATCTCTCTTGAATATTGCATTTTCCTCTCTAAAGTATTTTACTTCATTTCCAAGTCTTTAATTCAATCAAACTCCCAAAACACCATAAAATTTGATCCTAATCAAACCGGACTTTTAAACCAAAATTAAACAAGCTTCATTCGTGCAACAAACTTCTAAATAAAATAGAATTTTTGTCATAAAACCTAACAGTGTTGTTAGAATTGGTTATGACCCAAATTTCTTGTTGAAAACAATTGAGAGTTCTAATAAAGTATACATTAAAAAAAATTTATTCGTGATGCTATTGTTGAATCATATTCAAGTTTACTTGATGAATTCTAATTAAAGTTCTACTTGAAAGTCCAATTGATAAGAATTTGTGTTGGATTTAAAAAGGACATTGGGATAAAGAAAATTAAGTTTTAAAGTAAACGACCCGAGAATTGGCATCGCAGTGCCATCGTCCTAGCGCAATAGCACTAGGTAGTATTTAGCTCGGTGTCGCAGCTCCTCGGCGCCACCTGGCTGCTTTTGCCTTGCGTGATTTTTTATTCTCTACTCCATTTCTTGCATTATATTTCAACTACAATTCTACTATTAGAATTTGGATTTTCCCCATTTGATTTAGTTAAAAATTAGAAACATTGTAAATACAATTTTTGTATTCTTTCTCCATATTATAAAAAAAAATATATTCTTTGCAAAAAAAATTGTTCGTATGTTCTTGTGATCAATTAATTCATATTGCGGGTATAATCTCTTACTTTCTCCAATAATTTGGAATTGGTTTAAACCGGTATTATCTCCGCTTTTCACAACAAGCTGATTATTAGAGAAGATCAAGATTTCTTATCAAGTTAATACCACAACTTGATATTTCATGATGGCAAGAATGAAGTATGGTATTCTGTTATTAGATCGCAATACAAGATTCTTTTTATGGTAGGTAAAGATGCGAATAGTACTCGCTCAGATGGATTTGGACGACAGGTTGTTGGGATTTGACAAGATGTCCACATCTTGAAATCTGGAGGAGAAACAATTGAGGGATCGAAAGGCTCTATCTCAAATATATCTTTATCTTTCAAATAATATTTTTCAGTACATTTGGAAGGAGAAGTCAATCGCTGCATTATGATTAAAATTGGAGCAATTATACATGACGAAGAGTCCTATTAACAAATTGTATCAGAAGCAATGTCTATATTCTTATCGTCTGACAGAAGATATATCTCTTGAAGATCACCTAACTGCATTTAAGGAAATCGTCGATGATTTGGAGACCTCAGAGGTTAAATATGATGAAGAAGATTTGGGATTGATTTTCTTATGCTCATTGTCTGCTTCATACATGTCTTTTAGAGACACGATTTTATATAGTCATGATACTCTCACTATTGAAGAAGTCTACGATATTCTATATTCCAAGGAGAAGATGAAGTATCTTGTATCATTTGCGGTCATGGAGATGATCTTATTGTTGATGGTGGTCGTTCAACGGATAAGTCAAAATTTAACTTCAAATTTTTTAATTATTGCAAGAAAAATGGGAACTTGATAAATGATTCTTATAAATTGCAGAGTAAATCAAAATTGACTGCAAATCAACAATCAGACTTAAAGGAAAGCAAGTATTGCAGAAAATCCGAATAGTGATAGAGAGGTTTTATTTATCCTGATGAGGCTTGGATTTTTTTACAGCTTGCACTTTACCATAGGACTCCTAATTGGTAATAATACACCTTGCTAGATAACAAGTAATATTCGGATCAGAATAAAAATGTTTGATGGGATAGTTAAAACACATGATGTAGTGAGACACGTTCCAAATCTAAAGAGAAATATAATCTCTTTAAGTACACTTGATTCAAAAGAGTACATGTAGACTGTTGAAGGTGAAATACTAAAGGTCGGTAAAGGAGTTTGTATTTTATTAAAGGGACATAGATAATCTCATTTGTATATCTTGTAGTATTATACAAAATCTTTGAGCAATCAGCATATGTTAAGAACTCAAGTCGATTTAGAGTTGGATTATGTACTGTTGAAGTGTAATTTGAGGTTTTCTTTAAGGAATACATCTGAGTTGAATTTTGAAGTTATAGGTAAATCCGCCTTGTCACTATCATCGGCGATATCATTATATTCAATTGCTAGTAATAGACCCATTTTTAACCATAAGATTTCACATAGGTACAATTATGTTGATTTAGTTAATAATTTGAATGCGGTTAAACGTGTTAATTCTAATCAAGATCCTTCTTTTGATGCAATCAGTTATGAACCTGTTACAGGGCTTGTTTCAGCCTTGTTGGTGGTCATTAGATAAATTTTGCCCCTAGTTGGGGTATTATAGGTGGAGAATATTTTCAGTTGGAAATGTTTTGATGGAGAAGTTCGTTCGGTTTCCATTGAAGAGTACAAATTTATTCTTTGCAATAGAAATTATTTCTAGATGGAGAATTTTTTCTTCGATGTTTTTTTCATTTGGGTGTGATTCGAATTCTTTATTGAAAATAATTAAGAGTTCTAATTAAATTGTACGTTTAGAAGAATTCTATTTTGAATGCTATTGTTGAATCATATTCAAGTTTGTTTGGTAAATTCTAATTGAAATTCTACTTGGAAGCACAATTGGGAATATGAATTTGTGTTGGAATATTGGGCGTCGTGGCCCCATGCTAGGCATTGCAGCGCCACCTAGCTATTTTCCTTGCGCGATTTTTTGTTCTCTACTCTGTTTCTTGCATTCTACTCAACTACAACTCTATTTTTAGGGTTTGATGTCCCCTATTTGTTCCATAAATATAGTTGGTTCTTCATTACCATTTAGTAAAAAGTTAAAAACATCGTAAACACAAAATCTTTGTATTTTTTTTTTTCATATTATAATAAAATCTTCATTCTATGCAAATTATTTTGTTCTTGTGATCAATCAATTACTTCATATTATGGCTATAATCTCTTATTTTCTCCAACAATTTGATATTAGTTTAATCCAGTATCATATATGTTATGCAATCTTAAGAATATTTTATTCATAACAAATAAATAAATATCTAAATAACCAAAAATGGTTCATTTCGAGTTCTCAAATTAATTTACTTCAAATTCATTTACAGCCTAACAATCATTATCTATATTACTTCCATCTCTAAGTTTCAAAATGAGTTTAATCTTCTTTGCCGACTCAATTTTCTTATATTTAGATTATTAAATGTTAGCAAAAAGTGTTAATTTATTTTTTAGTTGAAGGGCTGTAGGCCTGTAGCTCAGAATTAAGTCACTCCTTGTTAAAGTGAAGAATTTATAGTTGTGATCTCTTATGCCAAGTACAGTTATGATCTCTTATGTTAAGCAC
>CAIGRN010078901.1:0-13417 GCA_903798345.1 Fraxinus anomala
AGTAATCATCACTAAGTTTAGAAAGAAGTCTCCCGAAAGTATAGCATAGTTTAAAAGAACAATTTAATATGTTGACAGAAAAGTCGTCATTGGTTTGAGCACTATAATGTTCATTTTGTAGCTACAAACAAAAGAGAAGTTTTCTGTAAAGATATTTGATTGCTCTTTTAAACTATGGTAAGCTTTGGGGAGATCTCTTTCTAAATTTAGTGATAAATGCTTTGGAAAATATTCAAGCATTAATTGTTAATATTTGACTTTTCAGACGTACATGGGGAAAATATATAGCTCGATTAAGTAATTAGAAGTGTAAGAATGAAAGCTTGCCTCAAATAGAAATACAAAGAAGAACAATTACATGATAGAGCAAAGATTAAGTGAGAAAAAACCTCTTTAGTTGCACGAAGGTATAGTTTTGAAAGCCAAAAGTAGGAGCACCAAAAGAAGCATCAAAAATTTTAGTGAGGGCAAAGTATTCTATATATAGACCTAGAATGTCTTGTTTAGATTGTTGTGAAGACATTAAGAGTAGAAATCTATAATGAAGAAATTTTTTTTTATAAATGTACAAGTCTTTAAACTATTTACTACTGGGAATAGCTTTGGCCAGAAGGATGCTAGTCTCCGAATGACGAAGATATAGCATTGAACGAAGTTTATATGTAGGATTTTGTTATATATGTTAATTAGAAGCATTAAAACCAAATTTCCATAACAACTTTGCTCAAAATAAATAAAATGTACAAATTAAGAGCAAATTTGAAGTAAAAATAACACAAGCAAATTAGAAATCCTAATCCTAATGGATTTAGTTATAGTGTGTTTATACACAAGAAAACAAAACAAATGTTCAATAATAAGTAAACATGAAAAGTACAAATGAAAATATACAATCATGTAAGAGTCAAACTTCCATCGGCGCGGCACACTTTGTACACCATGAACACGGGGATCTTATCGTTTACAAGTTCAAATACACATCTCACCTATTTGAAGTTGTTTCTCTCTAACATAGGCAGCCCAACCTATGGTGAAGCATTGTACATAACTGTTTGTTCTTATATTTGTATGTACGGGCCAATCATGACGTCAACAATCATGGATTTGAACATTCTAGACAAATTTTGGTAGATACAATCAAATGAAGGCCCCAGGTACATACTACAAAGTAAATTCACAAATCTATAAATAGTGGAATTTAGAATTAGGTGAAAACATGAAAAATGGTTCATACATGTAAGTCAAGAAAGATACAGTCTAGAAAAGATTTAAGTTAAAGAGGAGCTCACAATTTTCTGATGATCATCACGATCAACATCTAACATTACTCGGAAGACAGAATTACCAGTACGTGAAGTCTCTACTTCAAATGTATCAAACTCATACGTTACTTCTAATGCTAAATGGTCGAATATTGAAACATTGAAAATAAAAATTCTATTGTATTCAAAGACGACAACATAACCACCTTGTAAGTTATAATGGTCAAAGAATTGTGGCCATCCAGCAGCAAGATATATGTTATCATCAACTCTTTTCAATTGTATGTTACAAATAATTCCTTCGTAGCCAATTAAACGTATTGTATCACTAAGGTCATGTCCTAGCGACGTACAAGAGATCTAGGAAGCGACTACGTAAAAAAATACAAGTCTCATAAACAAATATTATTTACTTTATATATAGTTTTATTAATTATGAATAAATGTTAACAAAGAGATCATTTTGAAACTTACCAAACGAACATTATGGTTTAATGAAGGTGTGATAACTTGAAAGAAACGATGTGGTGGATCACTTCTATTCGACATAATATTTATACTACGGAGACAACATATAAGTATATACATTAAACTTTTAGCTGCAATAGAAAGTCAATTCATCTCTACAAGAATTATTGTCCAAAAATCTATAATCAAAATTTTAAGTTATGTAGTTTCAAGTAATCAAATTCACAAAGATTTACTGATATGGAGGATCTAAAATTACCCCTTCAAACAAGGAAATCCATGTTAGATATAACCTAAAAAAATGAAGTTTTCTTTATATTTAAAAACATAAATAACCGAGAATGACATCATCAGTTAAATAAAAAGGGATAGGATTTAAATACATACCTATTAATATAGAGGATGTTAAGTAGTATGATCACCAGTAGCCGCATAAAAGGTACGAAGCATAAATTTCGGGGACAAATTGGTACTTGTTCATTGAGATAAAAAATACGTGATTGATAAAAGAAGAGATTTCGATTGCAAGATTTTATAACAACGTTCGACTTTATTTTTTTTTATTCACTTTTCTCATTGAAAGATTATTGAACATGCTTTAAAGTTGTCAAAGTTAATATTAACACTTATATTTTAACCATCAATGTAATACAAGTCTATAACTAATGATGTTTCCATACTTTCACAAGAATCCTGTAGATAATGCATAAAATTGTAAAAACCACTATAATCTGTCTTTAATTGAAGTCTAAGTTGATGCGAGAAAAATGAACAATAATTTGTAACAAAACATTCAATTCAATTTAATAAAATTGTTATCCATGTAATTGAAATTGACGATAAGAAATAAAAGAGCATGAAATAAACACAATGTAAACAAATAACTTACCACGACTCCAATTCACAGGATTGTTTGATATTTTACATGACTTTCTAATCTTCTTAATTCCTGCAAAAAATCCAAACCATAAGCAATTATGATAATGCTATCTTCAAAACACTAATAGCAAAAGTAACGTCTTTGATAATAGTTGGACGAAAACTTTACAAACTTAACAAAACCATAATAAATAAATTCTCAGAACGTAAATACACACATAATCTTTGAATGCAAATAGCGTCAGAAGTTCCAGATTGGCCACATCTTGAAGCTCAATAGAAGCATAATACATATAACTATCATTAAACTCCACAAATATAGCCATAAAAAATCACTATCATCTCCCTAGCATGCCAAGTCCTTATTCCTTCATCTCTGAACACAAGATTATGACTTAGCAAGCTTGAAAGACTGTAATAACTTAACAGAGAAAAACAGGCAACACAACCTATTGCAACAGTTTGAGATCTAGAAATCACCAAAGAAACATGTAAAAAACATTTCATGTAGCTGTCTTCAAATTTATTGGGAACAAAACTTAATTTGTTGTTTGTCTAAAGGAAAAAATAGCTCTTATACTTTTATAGTTTAAAAAGTGCAATCTTCCAAGGAACTTAATGAGAGAAACTTTTGGTTCAAGCAAATTATAAATCCAAAATTCAACAAAGCCATATACAAGTATTTTAGCCACGTCCACAGGAAATTCAGTAACAAAAAATGGGTCTAACAGCCATCATTCTCATATCCTAAATTCCCAAATTATCCACCAATAGAATATAAAGCTTTCAAATATAAGAGATAGCTCCTTTAACTTGAATTTTTCATAATATCATCTTTTCTGCAAATCCATAATAACCCATTTGAATTAAAATAAAACTAACAACATAAAACTAAGCTAACAAAATCAATACAAACCGAAGATAAATCATTCCTAGAAATCAAAGAAATAGAGAAAAGAAAAATAACCCAAAATCTGGAGGAAAAAATGAAGAATATGAACGGTATGTACTGAAGCGGAAAATAGATGAAATACATACATTTGATGTACAAGAAGTGAAATTACTCTTTCACACAACGAATCCTAAAAATAGAGAAGCAAAAAAAATGAAGTTGCAATTGGATTTTCAGAAAGAGGCAAAAAGACTAAACTGTAACCAAGAAACACGTTTTGACATGCACGAACAAACAAAAAACAAAATGGAGAAATTAATTTCACTTATAAAAGCATAAATAACAAATACAAAATACTCACCAACTAAAATCACTTTGATATTCAAGAAATGAGAAAATTACAACTTAAGCTTGTAAAAACATATCTAAACTTCAACACAAAGGACAAAAAATGACTGAGCGAGAGAGTTTTTAGTGTTTATTAGAGACAAAAATCGGTTTTAAGCACAACTTATGGTCATTCTTGGGAGAAAGAAGATGAATAGAGAGATGAAGAAAGGAAATATACGAATGGTTGTCTAGGAAAATGGTGGAATAAAGATATGGGTGATTCTGACAAAAGAATGGACGTGATTGTTGCGTGTGAACTGTCGGTCCTCAAATAGATAAGTATTGCGTACAGAAGATTTTTTTTTTTTTTTTTTTTGGTCTATAAGAAATCAAAACGACATTTCCTGTTCTTCTTCTTTTTTTTCATTATTATTGTTGTTGTAGGATATAAATACATATATATGACATCATCGTGAGCTAAGGATGATGACATATGAATAGTAACCAACTCTCCTCTTTTTTTATATTGTAGGGAAGTGTTAGTCTTTTTAACTGGAAGAAAATTTTAGAAAAATAGTACAAATTAATGCTATAGTCGAATTTGAGACCATATTTCTTGGCTCATGTTTATAAATTGTTTATAAAAAGTAATGTTATGTAGCACCACGGGTATTGCAATACCAGTTTAGGTGATATTGGAGATGTACAATCAAATGAATCCCACAATTTCATATTTAGCCCGTGTTTGGTATCGATTAAAATTTAGATTTTAATTTAAATCAAAGTCAACAATTAATTTTAATCGTATATTTTATGAATCCCACATCTTTTCAACCACACATTTCTTCAATTTCTTTCAAAATCTACTAATTTTTTTTTTAATTTTTAATCCCCATCGAACAAGGGCTTTATTGAGACTATCACATAGTATCATATAGACTGGTATTATAATATCAATGGAGCTGGATGGCATTATTCGTTTATAAAATACTCAAGCCACTTCATATTTACACTTTTCAAGGGACCTACGAATACTATTCATTTGTCGCTCATTCATTTCTATTTATTTATAATTTAAACGTTCACACACTTTTCAAACATGTCTTCTTAAAAGTATTGCCTTTAAGTTCTATAGACCGGTCCAAAAAACAAGTTTTATAAACAAGATCACACGATTTAGGAGAATGGAACATTAGTTTGAATTTCCACGACTAGTTAAGGTTTCGGTAGGAGTCATTGCAGATAACATTAGATGGTTAACTTGCTAATTTTGCTTCTAGATTTGAATTTGTCCGTGTAAATCTGAGTACTGCTGACCCAATTTTTGACTGTCCAGGAGGTTCACTGTTTCATTCAAGCGATTGAGGATCATGGAAGGCTCAGAGACAAGTACACATTAGACTTTTTTTTTTTTTTTTTTTACTATTTCATGCATAAATTTCAAGTCTCAGATTCAAATACTTCTTCAAAATGGAAAGACATGCTGTGTGCTCGAGTAAAGCTTTGATATGAACGACTCTTTTGCTTGTGCAGCTCCAAGGGTGATCATCGTCATCGAGAAGTGCAAGAGCCAAAACTAGGGCCACGGATATTAAAGAAAGAATGGTGATTTGCGGAAATCTGAAAAGGGTTTCAAGATCTAACATATGTGAAGTTTAGTAAATATGTAATATGACGTGGATGGAAGTGCTTGCTTCCTTGCAGATCGATATGTAAAGGGGTATTTGCTGATTGCCACAGTTCATGTGAAATTGTGTATAATCAAAATGCCAGCTCTTGGTTTCCTACTGGCATATGTACTGAGAAGCTGCTGTTTTAGATTGATCCGTGTCCTATGTTGGACTCACACTATTAAGGATCCATTTGACGAAGTTTTTGAAAAATCAAAAACTGCTTTTCAACATACTCGTATAATTTTTAAAAATATTTTGTCCGACTAAAAGAAGCAGAAGCAAAAATCCTGCCAAAACTGATCCTAAATCCGATATCGAATGTTTGGTATGACGATCAGACATGATTACAAGTTCATTGTCCTAATGAATTCTGTGGTACAACATACCAAATATGCCTCAAGTGCAAGTTCAATACACGGTGCTCGGTAGAATTAAACAGTATAAAAATAAAATTTTAGTTTCTTTTCTTTTCTTTTTCTTATTATCGTACAGTATGGCCGAATAATCGCTCCAAACATCCTCAATTTGGGCCACCTCTAACGAAAAGGAGTAGTAAGCAACTGAGTACTAAAAATTATACGTGATAACTAACAAGTGCCCTCAAATTAAATTGGGAGAATGATTAAAAATTGTTTCTAGTGAACACAGGTAAACAGCTATGAGAAGAGCGTACATAGACAAGTCCGAAAATACATGCACTGGCAACCTTAAAAACTAGATTTGCCTAACTTCAACAGGATTAGGATTCCCGCTCAGATACCTGAAGATAAACCATTTGAGTGTATCCATTGAACACAGTAGTATCGAGTGTCGATAAACCAAGCCTGCGAAATAAGCCATATCTACCATCTTCAACAACAGGACTAGGAGCACGAGCTGGATCATATCTTGTCTGGTGAGTCAGGGAAGGACCAGCCACAGGGGGTAGCTCCCAATAAACGTCAAGTACTGATTCTAAAAACCTGCTGTTCTGAAAATGATCTAAGTAGGAGATTGCCTTGTTGCTATGATTAAAATCATCCCGCATTTGACCTCTAACACCCCACCATGCTTCTCCTGGCCCACATAGCTCTTCTATATCAACTGCTTTCTCCCAGAATTTCTTCCTTCTATATCTTATCCGAGCTTCATCACTATCTCTGAAGCAGCTATGGCCGCCACCTGGATGGGACACACAACTCCCACAAAGTTAAACCCAATTAAAAGCAGAAAACTATTCTAGTATGATTGGATAAAAACACATGATAAACAAATTGAATAATCAGACCGATCCATAAAATGACAACAAACAAAATTCATACCCTTGCCATGTAACTTTGCTCTTTATTTTCTCATTATTCATTAATATATCAATTAAATTTGCATACCACATAGGAGTTTAATCCATTCATTTCTTACAAATATGATGTTAATATTGTTGGGGAGAGCACATAATTCCATGAGTTGAAGAAACCACAGAAAACATCCTTATCACCTTCGTGCAAATGAGAAGTCTGTAGACTTTCTAAATAATTTTGACTACGACTGTGATATGTGATCTCTAACTAAAACAATCTGATGACATTATGATCAGGGTAGATATTGTTGCATTCCAGAAAACATGAATACTCTATCAGGGCCAAAGTATCACCACTGACACATGGTGAATGCAGAAATTCTTAACAAACAAAAACACAAATGCCAGACTGATGAGGGTTGATATAGTTGCATCCAAGAAACATGAATACTCTATAAGGACCTAAGTGTCACCACTGATAAGTGTTGAATGCAGAAATGCTTTTCAACAAACACACACGACAGAAATGGCAGGACATTCTTCCGGAATATTTCTACTTTTGGGGCTAATTTTAGACATCCTGAGAGTGTGGTACGGACATGTTGAGGGATACTCTCAGTGACATTTTAATATAACTATATAGCTCTTATGAAAAGCAGAACGCAGAAGACAGTAACATGACGCTCGAGTTCAAAGGAGGCAAAAAAAAATTTATTATAAGAGCAAATCAATGTATAGATATTAAGCGTGAAATCCTTCTTGACAGCAAACGGCTGTCATATCTTCCCATAAAGATCAGGATCTCTCTAGATTTACTCTCAATCCTCTACACCTGAACTTTGCCTGACCTACTCTCCAAAGCCTCTGTTTGAGATATCAACCAAGGAAGAAAAATTAATGTCAAACAGTTATAGCACATCTTTGATGACCTCAACTATGGTTTGGCTACTGGTCATGCACTCTCTCGAATGCAACAACTGTGTTACTTTTTAATTCAAAAAATAAATTGTTTGCTACTTCTCATGCGTTCTTCTGAAACTACCAATCAATCCATAGTTTTCTCTTCTTTTCTTGAATATTATTACCATGTATAATTCTTCAATTTATATCTTTTCTAAGTTCATTAACTGCTCCCTCGATCGCATATATATATTTAACATCTTTTTTTCCTTGCGATGTCCCAAAATTATTGTCCAATTTCAAAATTTGCACTATTTCCTTTCTTAATTGCTGAGTCTTGACAAAGAAAAACAAGGACAAATTGAAAGTTACAGAAGAAACAAACAATATGTGGTGATTATAGGTGGAAACTAAAGCTTGAAAGTTGCAAATTGAAAACTTTACATGAACATTTTGGTTCCCAAGAAAGAGATTAAGATTGAAATGTATATACCTTTTTCATTCCATCAAAAATCGAATCTGGTAAAGAGCTTACAACCTTCCCTCTATGTGGTAATTATTGCTATAGTGTATTATTCTGATAATATTTTAATAATATGCACTTATGACCGACTCCTTAGCATTTCATGACCCTTTGGCAATAGGACATGTTTGCAAAAGTCTGCTCTCGTGCTTCTTATGTTGCAACGATTACATTAACAATGAAAGGATAGAGTACCTATGAATCAAAAATTGAATTTGTGGTAAATATGCTTACAACCTTCCCACTGTGTGGTAATTATTCCTATAGTGTATTATTCTGATAATATTTTAATAATACGCACTTATGACCGACTCCCTAGCATTTCATGACCCTTTGGCAATAGGTCATGTTGGCAAAAGTCTGCTCTCGTGCTTCTTATGTAGCAAGTATTACTTTAACAATGAAAGGATGGAGTACCTATGAATCCATTGTTCAACCAAATCTTTCAATAACATTAAATAAAAATTGCTACGTGAATTTGAGCCAAATGAGATAAATTTTAGCGCCAGTATCATCTGAACTAATCCACAAATGCCTAGTGAAACGTGCTTCATGAGGAAATAATTGGCATGTGCTGACAAGGCACGTTGCTTCGTGAGACCCAAAGCTGGATGCAGGTCCCTTGATTTCGATGTGCCTTCTTGGCACTAACAGAATCTCACTCAATTCAAAATCAACGGGACCAATTTTCTCTTCTCCATATATAACCATGGTTATAAAAATAATAATGAATTAAAAACAGGGCACATCTGTGGTCCACTACAATGAGTCATGAAATGAAAGAAAACACACCTCTTATGTAAAATTGATCGCATATTTGCCTGAAAGAATAATGGTCCCCAGTTCCAGTATCATAGTTATCCTCAAATATGAGATGCTTGAACCCAGCTTTAAGTGCTTGCTTTAATCTACACATAAAAGAGTGAATCAAGACAAAGAACATTTGGCAATTTAGATAAGTGTATAAAGCTGAAAGATTCATGAATACTATATACATGATATCTGAATTGCACTATAACACTGCTCTAATTGGTCAATGAAGGATGATTAACTTTTAGAGAACTGAAAACCGTAATTACCGTTTGAGTTCGTTCTGATGGTCATCAAAGAAGACAAGAACCCGGCTGAGATCATTAATCCCATGTTTCTTCATCACTCTACCCCAATTCATGCTTCCAAAATCCACAAAGTCCTTTCCCGCAAAGTACGTACAGTTTCCGTCAACATAAGCAGGCCCCTTCTTGAGATACTTCTCAGGATGGCGAGGTGAAAGTGACACAATTGGTGTATTTGGCATTGCTTGCCTTAAAACCCATGTAGAATGCCCCTTGAAAGCACCACTTTCGATCATCAAGTCTGGCTTTAGCCATCGAGCAATAAACCAAAGCCCGAAGCTGTGGTCGAAACCCATCCCATACATGTTGTTCTTAATTGGCCTTGTCTCATATATTGGCACAAACTCCTCAAGACCTTTGAGCAAATCCTTGGATGTCCATTCCACAGTTTTTCCATGTTTCGATCTGCCTTTTGACAAGGATAACAATTAAATTGGCATAAAACTCACAAAAGTACAAATTTCTAAAACAGGCATAATTAAAGTATCATTAAACACAAAACAGAAATAATTATAGCACTGGAAAAGAGTGTGTATTGGCAGCTAATTCACATCCACACCTTGACGAACCATAAACACAAAAGCCATCAGTAATACTACAACTATTAATTTAATTAAAAATTACCAAGTTACCACTTGATAAAATAACAGTTACAAAGAAGAGGAGTAAATCTACTCCAATTAACTGCTTTCTAACGAATCCAAATATGAAACACATCCATTTTTGAGTAATCCTTAATGAATTCTTTCCTATTTCATTTCAACTGCTACTGAGAACTATAACTTCAGGAAATTGGCGTGCAAACTTAAAATATATTAACTGACAACATATTATAGCTAAGATTTTGATCCACCAATCTTTTAGAAAAAAAATAATAATAATAAAATAATAATAATAATAATAATAATAATCCAGCAGTACCATTGGGATTTTTTCTTATTACCTCTGACGATAGAAAACAGAAATGGAAAGCAAAATTTACTCATCCTATAGCAAGAAATTATCCATTTCAAACTCATTAAAACTTGGTTCCACTTAAAAGGTGGGTTTATTGTTAATATGTCCCCCACAAGATGGTAGCTTGTTTGGGCAAACCAATCATTAAATTCGCCTGCTCATTTCTTGAGCCTTAATCGGTTTGAATTGCTCATTGGAGTAGTCTAAGTGCTTATATATTGTCTATATTTTCATCCTTGTTTGATTAGAGATTTATCCCTCAACAAAACTAGTTAACTAGAATTTAGTTTTACTACTAATCTGTAAACCGAGTTCTGAATGAGCTGGAAGCTAGAAAAAAACCAATAAATAATAAAGAAGAAAAAAGGAAAAATCTCCGAGGGACTTACACCAGGGAACGCCAAGGGATCCGAAGTCAGATTCGAGACCATCAAACCCGAAGAATCGTAACCGCGAGATGTGATCGGACGAGGATGCTGAGATGCAGACCAGATCTCGGGAGCGAAATACAAGAGACGAGATAATGATGATAACAAGCCCGAAAAACAGTATGGGACAGAGGTACCCGGTTCGGGTCAAATAATTCGTGGCCCGCACTGCTATAGATATGTGCTTTCGCGTCTTGGACTCGTCCCCCGTTTCCTCGTTGGCTTCATCATCGGCGGCGGTGCCACCATCGTCGGTGAACTGCGCCGGCCGCCGGGTCGACAGCGCCCTCTCTAGCATATTCTTAGTCGTCGCCATTTCACAACACAGTGTGTTAACTGTTTGCAAAAATGCTTTTGGAGTTTGTTCACTCACCAAGGCAATTCTCTTGGCTAAAGTAAGGCTTAACTGGAGTGCCTAATTTACTGGATATTTGTATTTTGACCCCTTAACTTATGGATGGGTTAGGATACATCCCATAAATCATATTAATATTTGTACACATCATCGGTACTAGAGGAATTTTGTGAATCAATTCTTGTTCAAGTAGCAAGCAAGTTGGATCAAACTGACATTATTTTGGGTCAAATAGATCCCAATCGATTTGTATCAAGTGCAATTCACCTTTTCATCACACAAATTGGGGTAAATTTCATTTGCGCTCATTGACTTTAAGAAAAAAAATATTGATTAAGCTACAAAACATAAGTTCATTATAATTGGATCACTGAACTTCAATTTTATTTCAAAGTGGACCAACAAACTTTAATTTTAGTTCCAAATATACTACTCTGCCACATTCATTTCCAAAATTGATGTAGATTTCTTAATGGACAATCATATTGTAATGGATCTTCAATATATATGTTAATTTACCGAGTAATTCCCCAAGTACAGGAGCTATTTTCATAAGCCCGCACGGGCCCCACCTGTGTTAAAAAATTGAAAAAAATACCACCTTTCTCCCCCCGTGTGTCTTGCATGTGAAACTACCCACCCTCCCCCCTGTACTTGTAGCAAAGCTCTAATTTACCACTATGTCACGTTGATGAGTATATTTCACTTATACTTTAGATATCATCTAAATTTGATATTTAACTAATTTCTACGAGTTTTAGAGCGCTTTAATGTGTGTTTTGATATTCTGATATATATTGATTAAATTGAAAGAAATAAACAAAAGTTGGCAAAATTGGAGAAGATGGTTAAATTGTAAGAAATCCAAAGTTCAAGGACTAAAGTGAAAATACTTCAAAGTTATGTCGGACCTTACAATAAAAATTCGAGAGTTATAGTAGTCAATCGGATGAAGAAAGTAGTCAAATTGATGAAATATAGGCAAAGTATGATAAAAGTTATGCTCCGAATTTTCGTCTCATATTGAGACTCATTTTTTTACATAGAAAACGTTCAAATTGGAAAATGATATCTGAAGAGGAGTTGTAGCCCTTTGAGTTATCATTCCAACGCATCTTGAATCGCCTCAATCGAATATCGGAAAAAAATGTTATGATAAAAATACTAAAGGACGCGCTATGGTGAATTTCCATCCGAAATTGGGCACCGCTGCACCGCTTTAGGGGACCGCGGAGCCACCGTTTCTGAAATTAAAGAGCAATTGGGCTCCGCAGCTCCACGATTGTGGTGTCGAGGCGTCGGTGGATTAGAAAAATGATTTTTATTTTTTGGACTCTTTTCTTGGTCACACACGACTTCAACCTTTGTAAGACTTTAAAATACTATAAATACAATCTTTAAGACCTAATTCTATGTGGGAGAACGATTCAAGAGGCAATGGGGAATTCAACACAATTCTTAAAAAAGGCAAGAAGGAAAAACATCAAGAATAAGAGAAAAAATTAAAGATTTACATCCTAATTTTTCTATTCTCTTCCATATGTCTTTTTATATGAATTTTAGTATTTTCATAGATTACATCATGAGCTAAATTCATTATTTAGGGCTTGATTTAGCAAAAAATTTGAGAATGTGAATTGATTAATTTTAGTTATTTCTATTAGATTTTCTGCATGTGCTTATTTATGTTATAATTTTAATACTTTCAATTAATTGGCTACTAATTGAATGATTTGATACTAGTCAATTCCGACACTCAAGATAATGGAGTTTAGGCGTGATCATAAGAATAACACAACATAAAAAATTATAGATTTCGAGAGAAAGTATAATTCATTTGAAGCATGTTCCATTTAAGAATCACGAATTTGATAAATTTTATATTTTAATTCGGAATAGATATATTGGAATTGAAATATATAAATAGATTTACTCGGCACTCGAGAGAGGAAGTAAAATTACATTAGTGTTGTTGCTTATAAACTTTAGAAAATTGATTAGAAATAATTATATAATTGAGAATCATATTTAACAGTTAGGTGAAATTATAACCCTATGCTTTCTCACTTGATTATTCTTCTGACTTGCATTTATTTATTGAATTCGTCATCATATTAGTTTAAAAATATTTATTATAATATTCATTCATCTAGATAAAATAGAGGCTATGTAATTATAATAGTTAGTAGAAATTTGAATTACAATCCCTGTGGGTTCGCTTCCCAGAATACAGCGGCCCAGTCGAACTAAAAGAGTGTGCCGGAACGGAATCACCAAGTGACTGGAAGAAGATATGAATTCGAACAGGAAGCAGAGAGATTTCGTGCACGCAGGACGCGCCCACACAAGTTCAAGGCTC
>CAIGRN010078921.1:0-10271 GCA_903798345.1 Fraxinus anomala
ATATATTTTTTTTTTATATATATATATATATATATATATATATATATATATAGTTCATGAAGGTCACTTGTCAATGTTCCTGTTGGATAACAAGGTCTATGGTTTTGATCAGTGGAGCTGGAGATTGCTGATATCACTTGTGCTTATGAATCAATGTAACATCTGAAGTGGCTTGAAAACCTCCAATTTAATTTCTGCTGGTGATCCCGTGAACTATGGGAAGTTGACTTCTCCAGCCAGTACTGTAGAGTATCACGAGTGTCTAGAGAATCATGGGTAACTGTTTTTCTTTTGCTCATGATCACATTAAACGTCTGAAGTTGCTAGTGAATGGCTTCATTTCTCATGATGATCAAGTGATGCATCTAGAGTTTCCAGGGAGGGACTTGCTTTCTCCTACTGATGATGATCATATCAAACTTCTGGAGTTGCCAGAGAAGGATTTGATTTATCCTGCTGATGATCAAGCGATACATCTGGAGTTGCCAGAAAATGACTTGATTTCCCCTGCTGGTGATCAAGCGAAACATCTGGAGTTGCCAGAGAATGGCTTGATTTTTCATTCTGATCCAGTGAAACATCTGGAGTGGCTGGAAAATAATTGTGATTTCATTGTTCCTATTAAGGATCAAATTCAAACCCTTAAAGTGGAGCTAAGATTTCTACGAACATATCTCAAGGGGTTGCAAGGGAAGGACGCAAAATACAGTCTTGGGGTGCCAATCAAAGGTTTTCTCCGGAATGCAGCATCTGAACTTTTCTCACTGTGCCTTAGACCATCAAGCGATAGAAGCATAACCAGAGACTTAGAGATTTTAACTTCTACGATGCAAGAAGTAATGTACAAATATAGGCCAGCTATCAAAAGCAATTATCTCGATGTCTACTTTGATTCAAAAAGAAACCATCCCATGAAGAATAAACTTGTGATGGAATTGGTTGATTCTCTTCTAGAGAATCTGAAGGATCTCCAAAGCATTGAGACCAATTTGATTGTATTACTGAAAAGCCAACTTGAAGTCCTTGAAGAGAAGCTACTATTCGTGAGAAATTTTTTCAGGTTTTCCACAATGGGAATCCCATCTCCTTGGCAGGTTGGATTGGGAGATTCTGGGGATGATAACAAATGTGAGATACTCAAAAGCCTTTTAACTCGTATAGAATATGTTGCTGACAATGCAGCATTTTTGTCTTACTCCTGTTTAGTTGACAGAGAACATGAAAATGTGCGTTTGAAGTGTAACTTCTTTTATCTGGTGTGGATGATCAAGCATATTGAGCCGGAAGTCAAAGAGATATGGGTCACATTTCTAAAAGATTTTGAACCCTTAAATTCTGAAACTCTTCCATTCAATTTGCATAAAGTGGTGGCCATTGATTCTCTCCTGGACAATCTGGTGCGGATACATAACTGTGAGTCACATTTTATGGCTCCTGTAAAGGATAATTTGTTAATACTTTATGATGAGCTGATATTCTTGAGAACCTTCCTCATGGATCCTCCACCAAGGAAGAATACAGAGAATGAGAAAATGGATAGCCTCTTGAATAATGTTGAACCTTCGTTTAGCGAGGCAGGATCTGTCATTTGTTCATTTTTGGACAACATGGAAGTTGACACTGCCAACAAAATGAACCTTTCTGCTTTGCTAGAGAAGATTAATCTCATTAAGTCAGAGGTCAGAGATCGCTATACAGGAAGACTAAATCATTTGCAATCGAACTCCCTTGGGATTGATGGAGTGGGTTACATTGATTCCCTCTTGAAGAATCTGGATGAGTTACTGAATTGTTAGGCAGATTCAATTGTTATTTTAAAGCATCAAATAGAATTGGTTCATGATGAGCTCAATTCTCTGAAATCTTCACTCGAGCATATTGTAAGGAAGATTGAGAAGCATTACCTAAATGATCTTATGAAGGATGTTATAGATGTGGCTCACAAGGCAGAATATATTATCAACTCATATGTGGTCAGAGATTGTCCTTTATGGAATCATATGCTGTGGATTTCCGATCTTCTAGAAGAGATTAAGCTTATAAAGAAGAAAATCGAATGGATTATTAAAAACAAAAGCTCTCTCGCAATGGAGATGAATGCTGGAAAGACTATCCCTCCCCGGTCTGCGCAGGCTCCCCCTGAAGCAGTGATTGGTTTCAAGGTTGAAGCCAACAAAATTATTGAGTTGCTTATTGGAGGACAGAAACAGCTAGACATTGTCTCAATTGTAGGTATGGCTGGTCTTGGTAAAACAACTCTGGCCAAAAAAGTATATAATGATCCATCTGTTACCTATTATTTCTATGTACGGGCATGGTGTTGTGCTTCTCAAGCATATCAAAGGAGAAAGATGCTGCTTGACATTCTAAGTCATGATAACGAGCTCACTGATACATCCGATGAAAGGAGCAACGAATATTTAGCTGAGTCACTCTACAAAAGTCTAAAGGGAAGGAAGTATCTTATCGTCATTGATGACGTTTGGAGCATTGATGCCTGGGATGAATTGAGACGATGTTTTCCAAATGACAATAATGGAAGCAGAATATTAATCACAAGCCAAATACGTGATGTAGCTTTGCAAGTTAAACCTGATAGCTCTCCTTACCTTCTTAGGTCGTTATCTGAAGATGAAAGTTGGAAATTATTTCAGGAAAAGCTATTTCAACAAGAAAAATGCCCTGTGGAACTGGTGGAAGTCGGAAAGGCAATAGTAAGAAAATGTAATGGGCTACCTCTCGCTGTTGTCATAATAGCTGGACTACTTGCAAAGATGGACAAGAAGAACGATCAGTGGAAAAAAGTTACTAAAAGTTTGGGTTCTTTCATAGATAGTGACTCAAGGCGCATGGACATATTGGAACTGAGTTACAATCATCTGCCTCATCATCTAAAACCATGCTTTCTTTATTTTGGAGCATTTGCAGTTGGCAAAGAAATTTCAGTAAATAAGTTGTTACGATTATGGATCGCTGAAGGGTTCATTCAAAAAAGCAAGCTGAAGAGTGTAGAGGATACAGCAGAAGATTACCTGATGGATCTCATTGGTCGAAGCCTCGTAATAGTTGACAAAACAAGATCTAAAGGAGGGGTGAAAACATGTCATGTTCATGGTTTATTACATCACTTGTGCTTGGCGAAAGCCAAACAAGAGAACTTTTTGCGGCTGGTGAATGGGTATGATGAGCTTTATGCTCCTTATTTCGGGGATTTTGACGTTCATTCCTATCATCATTCTTTTGTTTATTCAGTTCCTCAGCAAATTCGACTATCCATTTATTGTAGCCGGAATGATTTTTTTGCATGGAAACCTGCTAATAGACAAGTCCGCACTCTACTGTATTTTGCTACCAATGACAGGTATTCAGCAGATTGGACCTATCCTTGGGATTTCTCAGCCATTTCCTACAACTTGAAACTTCTCAAAGTGTTGGATTGGAGCAGCATCAGTTTTGGTGATTTTTTCCCTACTGGAATAGAGTTTTTAGTTCATTTGAGGTACTTAGGAGTTAGAGGTGGTATGAATTCTATCCCGTCATCCATATCAAATCTTGTGAACCTTGAGGTTCTTTTTGTGAAAGGAGTAAAAGGAGAAGTTGTATTACCAGATACCATTTGGGAAATGGTAACTTTGAGGCATCTACATATAGAACCCCGTGCTGCTTTCAGTTTGCCGAAAGGCAGGCCAACCTTCCGATTACAGAATGTAGAAACACTTTGTACACCATGTTTTTCTTATGGGGATGATACAAAGAATCTGATAAGAGCTTTTCCAAGTCTTCGGAAATTGAAATGCATATTTATGGAATCATGGGATCCAGTTAGTGACTGTAATCGGTTTCCAGATCTGGAGTCTCTAAGTCGGCTTGAATCACTCAAGGTGGAGATGGTTTACCAAGGTAGCGTGAGAAAAGCGCCCAATTTTAACTTCCCTTCACATCTTAGAAAATTGACCCTCAAAAACTTCTGTCTTCCATGGAGTGGAATCTCGGAAATTGCGAGACTTCCCAATCTTGAGGTTCTCAAATTATTATTTAGATCCTTTGAGGGAAAAATATGGGACATGAGAGATGACGAGTTTCTTAAACTCAAATATTTGAAATTAGACTGTCTAAATTTGGCAGAATGGAATGCTTCTAGTGATCACTTTCCTCGACTTGAGCGACTCGTGTTGCATAAGTGTAAGCATCTTGAAGAGATACCTTCGTGTTTAGGGAGAATACCTACTTTGCTGCTGATTGAGATGAAGTGGTGCAAGAACTCTGCTGAAAATTCCGCCAGGCAAATTCAAGAAGAACAGGAGGAGTTAGGAGGTGATATCATTATCAAGACAATCTCTGAAGAGGAGGTTCCAACACCATCTTCTAATTCACACTCATTCTGATACGTAAGTAAATCTGAACAATTATGATCCTCGGTGTTCTTTAATTTCCTTCTTGTGTCACCTATTCTAAAACTGAGGGATTCACTCATATTTTCTTAACAGTTACATTTTTACTCATTTGAATGATTAATATCTATATGTGGAGTTGTCATATTAACACCTCATAATTAATTCTTGTAGTGTTGATGACAAAATAGGCTGCCAGCCACGGTGCATCACTTGCTCAGGTTTTAAATGCATGTGTTAATCTAAATTGAAGAAAATTCTTTTTGTATTTACGGTGACAATTTCTATTGATGCTGTATTTCTGTATCAGATAATTAAGTTCAAGCATTCCCTTGCTGATACCATGGTAAAATATGGATTATCTTTTCTGTAGCGACATTGTGATTTCGTTTCTCAAAAATATTTCCTGCCTCTTCTTCTAATGTTCATATTCATCATGGTGGTGTTCAAGTTTCTTGGTCTAGACGAGTTATCAACACTTAATTTCTGAAGTTTTTGCCTATTCAATCCAAGTATGATGCAATTCAAGTGTATCAGTCAGCATTAATTTTAAAGTTTCTGCATTTTACGTTATTCATATTGATCGATTATGATGACATTCAAGTGTCTTCGTCCAGATGTGTTATTAGTATTTCCATATGTTTATATTCATCTAGCAGGGTGGCGTCTAGAGTCTCCGTTCAATCAAGTCATAAGCATTTCATTTCCGATGTTTCTACTACTCCCAGCGTTCGTATTCAACAAGCATGGTGGCCTCAAATGACAAATATGATCATTCATTTATGATGTTACTACCTCTTTTGATGTTCATAGTCATCAACCATTGTGGCTTTCATTGTCGAAGTCTCTACCTCATCCAACGTTCATATTCATCGAGCATGGTGACGTGCAAGTGTCTCAGTCCACATGAACTATCAGCACTTCATTTCTTCCCGAAGAAGTTAAGTTGTTTGGGTTATCATTTTCCTTACGATACGTGTCCCATTCCTATAATGTTGATCCCCAGCAAATAAAACAGACTTTCAGGTGAAATAAGGGAATATGTGGGATTGTTGCTATTTATCACAAACATTTTGATGTTAAATAATTTTTGTTATGCGATTGTCCATATTTTTGGTGAATTATTCTTGTGAAGAACGAGTAGAGAAGGCTAATATGATATGATAGCCTTTGATGCTCGCAGACATTTTTGAAGTTCAAAATCATAAATATCGATGTCTTACATTTGTAAGGTGATTTCATACATACCATATGTATAGATTGAACATCAGATATAGCTCATTCAAATACAGTGATGCCTTCACTGGAAGGGAATCACTTCTCACTGTTTGGGATGAATACGTCTCAAATCTGTAAAGCTTTGAAGTTATCCTAGGAAATAAAGAATGTCCATCAGTGTTCCTTGGAGAGCAGACTAGTGAGAAGGAAGAAGCAAGTGTTACTCTGTATCCTAATCCTGAATACAGCAGATGGAGATCAACATACTAACTACTGATGGGATGGCTGTATTCTTCGATGACTCCAGAGATCGCGATGAGATAAGGGGTGCTCAAGTTCTAAAGAGCCATGGAATGCTCTGAAACAAAGCTATGGAGTTCTCAACAAGTCTAGAGTGACATTCTTGATGGGTGAACTTCAGAGGACCAAAAAGAGCTCCATGACAATAGATCCACACCTGAAACATTAACAAACACCTAGGAGATAATCTGGAAATTTCCGGTAAAACCATACCACACTTTGATTTGGTCACACAAGTCCTTGTTGGACCAGATGATGGGTATACACTGATTGTGGTTCAAATTAATAGTAGATGTACAATTTCTTGGTATGAGTTGCAGTCTGTTTAGATGATCTCAGGACGTAGATTAAAGCACTTGGAACACTGTGAGGAACGGTATGGCTGTTGTCAATCTCACTCAAGCATTTTCTCTGAATAGGTAAACTTAATATACAAATGTTTTTAATAACTGAAACATGATTTCAATTCTAACTAGCAAGAAATAAACCATATGCCTTTATATAAAACAGCCACTGTTAGTGATTCATACGAAATCAATCAACAGTAAACATATCATTTCTTGGATACAGTTGTAAGTTTCACAAATCCAGTGTCAGTTAATACTTAACTAAGCAAATAGCACACTAACATTAACCCACCAGAAAATAACTATTGAAATGCAACCTAATATTATGTGGAATGATCAGCTTGCAAAGGTTCTGGAAGATTAACATAATCATGTAAAAGAACTAAAGTCAGTCCTTAGGATGGGCCAACCATAAAGAACTGAGAGCCTGAAGCCTCGACTTGTAATCATTGATGGAAAGAAGAGCGCGGGCAGCTTATCGATGCATTTGTTGCAAAGTCTGCTGTCTCAGAAGGTCAGCCTATCAAGAGCAAAAGCACAGGTTAATACCTTATTCATTTGAAAAAAAACAGGAACACAATTTGGAATGGAATTTACTGGATAAGCAACAAAAAAGGGAGAGATGGGAACGAGTTGTTACTTATATTTACTATGTTATAGAATCCCAGCTTATGAGAGCTAAATGCACATTTATAATGGAGCACCCGCAATTTGAGAGGTATGTTAACTTTACTACTGCAGGTTTTCACCCCACTATAGTGAAGAGGAAAAGTAAAAAAGATCTCATGCCATTGTGAGTCCCCAAAAACTGGGCTCATTCGGAATATTAGGCAACCTCCCATATCTATAGAATACCCAATATTTGATCCAAGGTCAAGGGACAAGTGTCGATTGTGGACTTCGTCTGGTCTAACAAATGCTCAAGCACTGGGTAAATACCTGATGAAGAAAATTCTCGAGTGTGGCAAGCTTGCCCATGGCAATAGCCATTTGCCCCATGTAGTCCGTCACATTTCTAGAACCACTAGGACCAGGAGTATTAGAGGATAGCGCCTCTACTAATGATTGTTGCAATGCTTCCATGCCTTGGGATAAGGCATCCTCGGCTTGTTGAGAGGATGGCTGTAAATTACATGGTCCCATCAATTGTTGTTCGGTCAGAGGTTCAATTTGGTTGCCGAGTATCTGAAATTCAGAAAGACAGGATTGTTCAGGAATATGATGAAATGATAATGTTCCTATATTTTATGAAAGAAAGATGTCGAAAATAATTGAATAACCTTGGGAAGCTCCGCTGAACGAAATCCTCCTAACCACATAAAACACCTTTCTACAGGAGTCTTCCACATGCCGGATAGCATGTGAAATATATTTGACTTAGATCGTATGCTCTTTAGCCTGAATATTTCATCATAATGAGACATCACCCCATCAAGAAGAATGCGAAGCCTACTTTCACCCACGTGAGCATTCACAGCGGATCTCAGATCATTGATCAGTCGCTGATGTTCATCAGGCCAGCAAGCATAGTCTATGTCAAATGCTAAAGCCCCTGCAATACCATCACAAAAAACTTAAGTAATCAGAAACGATCCTTGTTTTGTACCGGTAAAATGCGCGCCATTAATGGATAAGTTTGTTAACTAACCATTTCCAGTCACGGAATGAATCTGATCTGCTGACAATCCAGATACAATGAAGACTCCATGCATCCAGTAAAAGAGTAAAGTAATGGCTCGAAAACCATTCAAAATATTGAAGTTAAGTGCACTTTATAGAGACAGCACCTGATGTCGTGCTTTTTTAAGCTCCTGCTCTAGTTGTGATAGCTTTACCCACTGTTCTCAGGCTGTTGAACATATGCCTATCCAAAACCAAAACCAATAAATAATTCAAACATATTCAAGGTGCAAAAAACTATACAGTGGCCAGAAATAAAGGCAGAAGATAAGAAATGTGATCAAGGGGATAATGTAGCACCTGACACCATATTCAAGTTGGAGTAGATACAGACCAAATCCCAACAAGGATTTGGTTGAACATGATGTAAGAATTATTAAAGCAAAGAACAGATCAATTGAACAGTCATACTTACATAGAAGCTCAGATGCAAGAACCCAAATCACATTGTGACATCGGATCACAACCAGATGCGTAATAGACAAGGATGTAAGATGATCTCAACCCACGTCCCGAATTATTCTCATTTTACTCGGCTATTTTCTAATATATAGAGCATGATTGGCTGAGCCTACTATTTTGTAGAAGGATTTTCAAAAAAAAAGCGGGCCCCCCTATTATCGTGAGAGAGTTGTCTAATTTGGTGTAAATTAAAAAGTTTGATCCTTTGTAGAAAGTACGTAAAGGCTTTCTTAGCCCCTATTTGGTACCATTTTTTCAAAACTCATTTTTACTCGTATTTATTTTCAACCACGCATTGTCACAATAAAATATTTTTCAGGTAAACCTAAATATTTTTTTTATTTTTTAATCACACACTCTTCAAAAATTTACTATTCAAAAACTCACATGAAAGAATGACTCTAAGGAGTAATATTTTGAACTTAAAATATGCCAAAAAAGTAACTTTTAGAATAGCTCAACATGTGAAGCCAAAATTGTTACAAGGAACTTCATCATTTCTAGGCTTAGCCAAACATGCTCACAGTTACCATCTTTAAAAAATAAGATCATTTGTGCACAGACCACTATTAGAGGAAGGCATCCAAAAATGTCGTAAGTATATTTCTACGACATATTGTTTAGAGTCTAAACTAGTTGTTGGGTTTTGATATCCAATGAATTTAAAGTTATGATGTAAATGTTTTATTAAATTATTACTAACAACGAAGTCCAAAGGCTCGACCAGAAAACAACATGAGCCGTTGGAAGTAATTTAAAGAATTAATATTGCTCATGACTCATATATATTACCTCTTAGATGACTTTGAATCTTGACTCATTTAACCTTTTATTGGTCAAACATATATATATATATATGGTTTCTTTACCCTAACCGTAAAGCGTGTGATTTGTGTTGTGAAAGGAGAGAAACGTGACTGCAATTTTGGACAGAAAAAGGGTTACTTTGAGTTCCAAAAATCGGTGTCTTCTTCCTTCAATTTTTGGTCTCCATCTCGTGTTTCTTCCATGGTTTTTCTCGTGCCTTTGTGATTACAAATCATCGCTATTATCTTGTTCTTTGTGGGTGAGATTGAGGAGCAACCAAGGTGAATATATTAGTTGTGGGTTGTAGCCAATTAGATTGGTTGTTTGGTAGAGAAATGTAAAGTAAAACTGAGCCAAGAAATCATCGTTTTAACAACTCTTGGAGCAAGCTTCTACGACAGTTGATATTAGAGCTTCAAGTTGGTAGATTTAGCTTGAAAAACTGACAAAAAACTGGCTGAAATGAAACAGAAAACAAATCTCAAAACTGTTCAGAAAACTGCCCAAAATTTGAGGCTATTTTCCTAATTTTTAGCCAATCCAGAAGGAGTTTGGTGAAACAGAAACCACCATCATGATGTGCAGCTGGAGGCGAACCATGGTGGTTGGCGAGTGGTGACGATGCATGGGACCATGTGCAAGAAGAGTTGCGGCACGTAAGGGAGCTTGCATAGGATTTCGACGACGGTGTCTTTAGGCAATTTGTTGCTAACATCATTTCTGACATTTTGGTGTTGTTAGTTTTCAGTTTCAGGTTATACAGGAAAATTGATCGACTTTGTTCTTTGCGCGCTCGGGATACCATCGCGATTGATTGATTCATGTGATTGTTGGATACTTTAGGACGAATAAAGGTGGCCCTAAAGTAGTAAATTCTCATCTCTCGATATTTATGGACCTCTAGACGTAGTTCGTTCGGTATTGTGTTCTTTTCTTTTATTATTGCAGTTATGGTTATTGTGTAAGATAACAATTTATTTTTCACATTAAAATTCATCGTGTATGATGATATTAGGTTTGAGTTACTGTGAAGGGGGTAATCATTGCCTGTTGCTAGACTTAGGAA
>CAIGRN010078933.1:0-20447 GCA_903798345.1 Fraxinus anomala
AATCCTACGGGACCCTGAAGTTTACGGCGGAGTACTCACCTCAGTTGTCTTGAGGCGACTCAAACTGATGATCATTAGGGAGCAAATACAATGTCTGATCAATTGAGCAACCTCTCAAGGTTATTATATCACAATTAATTAAATAAATAAAACATCCTAAATAGATAATAAATCAAATTAAACGTCTTTATGAGTTGTGGACCAACTTATATATTAATAGATTAAGGACCTTTCAGCAGCCAAAGAAACTGTCTCAAGTTGAATATAAAACCATCAAGTCATTTTAGCGATAGGGTTAAACTTTATACGTGGCCATTAATTCGCCAACTCGTAGCCCACCTAGACCAAAAGGAAAACTCGATCCAACAGTCCATGTTTTGTAGAGATTGTTTAAACTTCAATTTTTTTAACACTCTTTTTCAATAAGACATTATTTTATGGAATAATTGTAGTAACGGTATCAAACATTTCAAATTTTTATGCACTTTACCCTAGTCTTTAATTTGTGTCAACGAAGGTCCCAAACCTTTAATAAATATGCGATGAAGGTCCAAATGGATTGACCGTTAATTTGACCGAAATAGTGAACTTTGACTAACTTTGACAAAATTGAAAAGTGCAAAATTGTAACTTTACAATTAAAACATTAAATAAATAAATTAAAAATCCAAAAATTAAAAATAAATTTATCACCCCACCCTACCCCACTTCACCCCCACCCTACCCTATCTCACCCCACCCCATCTCATCTCCTTCTTCTTCCCCAGTCGCCACCGTAGCTGGAGTAAAACCATCATAGTTGGGGCTTCTATCCTACCTATCGCAAGCTAAAAAGGCATCTCCGAAACCCAAAATTTCCTCCCTTAAATCCATCTTCTCCTCCGCAAAATCGTGACACTGAAGAAATCCAAAAGCAGCCACCCGCCGTCTCCTTAACGTAGCTTCAAAGCATTACTACAGCCCTATAGAATAATGCAATTTATTTTCCCAAGTTTAGTGTGTATAAATCAAACGAAACCTCACACCCTTTTCCTGTAAATTTCCTGAAAATCAAGTCACCAATTTCCAAACCCTCAATTTATACCCTTATTTTAGCACTTTCTTCTCCCACCACCAAACTCACCTTCTGATTCAGTTTCTGTTTCCATTTTCATGCAATTTCATATTGTTTGTGGGATTGAGCGATTGGTTGATATTTTGTGAAATTCATATCAATCGCTCATATTGTTTGGGTTTTGATATTTGATCGGATCTGAGATGGCGGAAGAACAGAAATGGCAAGAGCCTGCAGGAGGACACCTGCTGTGCGCAAATAGTTGTGGCTTTTTTGGCAGCCCTACAACTCTTAATCTTTGTTCCAAGTGTTATAAAGATTATTGCGTCAAGGAAGGGAAAACGAGAGAAGCCAAAATCGCCATTGACAACGGCGGTGGTGCCGTTACAAATCTGACGACGGTGACACAGTGCCGGCACTATTGGTTGGGAAGAAACTGTTGGCTGGAGAGAGAGAGAGAGAGAGAGAGAGATTGTGTGTGTGTTTTATTTATTTATTTTTTATTTTTAGGTTTTTAATTTTTGGATTTTTAATTTATTTATTTTATGTTTTAATTGTAAGGTTACAATTTTGCCCTTTTCAATTTTATCAAAATGAGTCAAATTCATTATTTCGGTCAAATTAACGGTCAAATGGATGGAAGTCCATTTGGACCTCCATCGCATATTTATTGAAGGTTTGTGACCTTCGCTGACACAAATTAAATATTATGGTAAAGTGCGCAAAAATTTGAAAGGTTTGGGACCGTTGCTGCAATTATCCCTTAATTTAATAAAATAATTTCGTATGAGGTTACATAACTTTTTCCCATTAATTGCACATTTGTCAAAATAAAACTACATCAAATAGGCCCTTAGTGACGTTAAAAATATAAAAAGATTAGTGCACAAATTTTGCAGCACGCTATGCATTTGGGGTCTATAATCAATCTAATGCAAACTCTATAAGTAACTAAAAATAGCTTGTCAAATGTGTTGAAATTATTTCTTATAATTGTCTCATCATAATGTCCTTTTGCACAGTATCAATATCAATTTTACATAATTGCATAGATTTACGTGAAACTTTTGGTTCAATTTAATTAATTATTGGGTTGAAGAGATGTCTATTTAATTCGATTGATTGTGTAATGTCGCGATAGCAACCAAATCAGCAATAAATACAGAAGAAAACAATTATTTTCTAGTAAGTTAGATTATTAGTACATTGCCTTTGGAATGACAGAGAAATTGTAATGGTACATATGCAATAATATTAACATATCCAAACCATACAAAAAATATTCCATACAACAGTGGAATCAATATATAGATATTTCCCCACAAAAGCCAGAGATTGGAAGATTATGGGTACAACAGGAGTGAGAGATTAAAGACCAAAATGCTCTCTCTTTAAAAGTTGGGGGCAGAACATGCAACACGGGCAATAGTTTGGCAACCTCTGCTGCTATTTTCTCGAAATTTCTAGTAATGAACTTTTGCTGTTTGAATCCTTGAACCATCTGCAATGTTACCGAAATCCCAAGTTAGCAAGGAATTTCTGCAAAGCTCTTTGACCCCATCGTAAATCACTTTCCAAGATACAATCTTGCAGTTCCTCTTTACTTGGATTGTCTTCTTCTTGACTTTGCTGCAGCTTCTCTACATGTTCATAGACGTATTGTTCGTCTTTCTTATCGATCATTGTATCACTAGTTCCCATAGGATGGTATGAGGAAGATGCGTATTCTTCCTTCGACTGGATAATAATAGTTTTCTCTACACATTCATCGACACACAGTTCTTTCTCATTGATCATTGTCTCACTAGTTCCTGTAGGATGCAATGAGGCAGATGCATATTTTTCCTTCAAGATAATAGTTTACAGAAAATGAGAATTGCCAAATAAAACATCACGTACAAAAGCTTCCAACAATAAATGATTACAGACGAGTATATAAAAAAGATCTCAACTGACAATCATCAACTTATGTTTATAACATTTCGATTATGCATGAAATGTAGAGGTAGATATTGCAGCGAAATATTATGAAAGCGGAACTTTATTGAGATACTCGATGTAACAGACATTCACATCCTCATTCAAATTCATAGTGGATGGAACAGATATATGAACTTGATTTAGCCGTTCTTCAAAATATACAAGTGAGTTTCTCGACAATATTAGAAAGAGTTTCTATAAATGATACCGGCGTCATCTGAAGCCAGATCAATAACAGATACAGGAAGAAGAGCATTTATTCGTTAAATTTACTCTTTGCTCACAGTTAACCATTTCTTTTCTTTCTTCATTTGAGGTGGTACAAGAAAATGTCATATTCTAAGCCGAAACACAAGTGAGAAAGAAAAAAACATTAAGTTGTTACCTCATGTGAATCAGACAACTTGGCTGTATCAGATTCAACTAAAATATTAGCAGCATTCATTTTCTCGACTTCCTTTAGCGATTCTTCTCGAGTCTCTTCCATTGGCATCGTAATCAAACCCGGTACCAGAACAGGAACCCCTTCATCGGGATATACGCTTGCTTCATCTCTCGAGCTCAATGAGTCACTTCCATTGATTGCTGAGCCATCATTTTCAAGAACCCCGTCTTCATTTTCTGCACAAGTCACACTCATAGGACCAGACACTTCATCACATGTATTCAAATCTAGTTCTCCCATTTCCTCAGTAATATTTTCTGCAATCATTTCTGCAGCCTTATCGGGCAACGGGTTCTCCATGAGCCTAAAATAGCTATTCGTACTCGTACTTTCCTTGTTTACATCAGTCTCATCATCTTGTACTGGTTGAGTTAAATTCTCAGCAACCAGCACTAATTCTGAATCAATCGTAGGTTCCTCACTTGGATGAGTTACGAGTTCCTCCTGCTCCATAATCATTTGGAGTTCGCGATTGTCCCAATCTTCCAAAACAGTTATCGTCTTTTCCGTTTCCCATGTTTGAAGAACTCGATCGGGGCCTGGCTGCCACAAGATTCCTTCAGTAACTCCTTTCAGTATGAACTTATACTTGATCACCTTGCCACTAGGAAGATCCTATTAATTCCATAAAGAAACAGCAATTATAAGAACGATTTTTTACAACAATGAGAATAATTATTTTCATTGTAAGATCCTTACCAGCTTGACCGACCATACATGTCCATCGGACCAATTCAATGGAATTGCATCTGATGGATCCCACAAACCAAAAACTGGATCATCTCCTACAATTAGGAATTGCTGACCAAATGCACATTCCTTCTGTAATTTGAATCTGACATTGACAGTTTTGGGCTCGTCTGCAGAGCAAAGAAAAATTAAACTTTGACAACTGAATGGAAGCTGTAAAATATATAAAACCATTCGGTTGAAAAGTACCCGCATCATTTATCTGTGTTTCTTCACTTGCAACTAGTGTCTGCAACCAAAAGAACATGTACACAATTAAAATTCAACCAACTAAATATAATAACTAAATCATTCACTGTAATTCCTCATTGCATCGTCCATTCTTAAATACGTGTCATCTCTGTTGATTTAAAAGTTTTGCCTTTAAGTAGAAGCACCCTACTAAACATTTTCTGCATCCTCAGTTGAAGTTTCAAATTATTTGCAGCATGAACTAGATTTTGTCTTAGTCCGATACAATAATATGAATTGAAACAGTTATAAGCTAAATATGTGGAATGGTTTTAGCAAGGTTCTAGATTCATAGTTTCCGTTGGGATAAAGCGCGTATTCCGGTCTTTGTGCGAAATAACTGAGCAAGAAAAAAGACACAAGATTCCCACAATAGGCATACAAGAAAACTCCAAGTAAAGTATCCATTAATAATAATGGCATATACAAAAGTATCTCACTACAGAGGCCAAGACACACAGAATATTAACTACTTGTCGAATAGTTGATTCTAAAATTTGGAAAGAGGCTTTATTATTATTATTATTATTATTATTATTATTATTATTATTATTATTATTATTTTCACGATTAGGCTTTCATAGTTCATCTCTTCCCTTTCTTGTTCATTTTCGAAGCAGGATTAGACCATACAACGATCAAATGAAATAACATTTTAATTTGACATGAAAGATGCTGAAATACAAGTGATTAATGAAAAGGAAAATAAGAAAGAGCCCATAATTCTGTCGAGAAAGATCAGCAGAATATCTGAATACACAAGAACCTCCTTCCCTCTATCAGTCCACTGCTTACTGGTATAACCAGTAGAATTAATTTTTTTTTTTTTTTTTAATCCATTAATAGTTATGACAAAACTTAATATCGGCCATAAATCAGAAAACTCCATTCACAAGATCAAATATGACCAGAGAAATCTTGAATACTAAAGATAATAAATACAAAAAAGGGCATGTACGGTGAATCCTGCTGCAAAAAACAGTATAATCAACAAGATTTAACTTCTTTTTTATTCCTTAATACTCTAAGTCGCTGTCTAATCTACCTTACGGATAAAAAAAGAGGGAAAAAAAATCCTAAAATACAACAATACTAACCTTAGAGTCTGATTCCGACAGAGCAGAAGCTGCAAAAATGGGCTGAATTTTTTTTTGCTGAAGAGACAATGAGAATGAGAGCCCAACAAACACGCGCTTTTGAGGAAAATTCCCTGGGCCAAAAACCCACTTTTCTTTATCTCTGTAATTACATCGACAAACAAGAACCTTCATACACGATTCTGTTATGGTTTCCATAGCTCGACAGATACAGCAAAATGATTAACCCAGAAATTAAACCAAGAATCAAATCAAACACGGGTGTGTGTGTCTTTTTTGTATGGTTAAAATCAGACTGGTGGCTCTGAGTGAATGGAAGAATGTGGAAGAAAATTTATGGGGCCAAGGGAGAAGCATGGATAGGGTACCAGGTGGCTCTGACTTGAATCTAAAGTTAGAATCTTAATCAAATGAGCTTTTCAATGCAATTAAAAAAAAAAACGAGGATCAGATTGGAAACTGTAAAGTTGTGTTACTGCTCACAGTTTCACCGCAGATTATGGTAAAGCATTTAAAGAATGACAACGAGAGACCAATAGTAATATACTAATATAAACACTAAGCCCCCATTTAGTAAAAATTAAAATTTTAGTAAATTTTGATATAAGCTAATGAAATGTCTAATTGAAAAGTTGTAGATCTCATAAAATATGTAATTATTTAAAATTTTAATTGAATTTTAATTTAAGCAAATATGGGCTAAAATTTTAATCCCCAATGTGCTACAATATTTCATCTTATGAAAATTTAACCATGCAAAAACTCAGTTAATAAATAAATAAGTCATAATAACACATAAAATAACAATGTGACAAGCCAATCTCAAGACATTTTGACATTTCCACTTCATTAGACTTCCTTCATAGTTAGCCAGTTAGGGGCAGAGTCAGAGATGGACGAAAAAAAAATGTGCTGAATTAGTAGTATGTATAAAAAAAAATCATATAATTATTTTTAAAAAATTACAAGGTAAGAAAATTTATCTGAGCCCCTAAATCCACCACTGTTCATAACTCATTTGCTTGCTAAGAATAAGTAAAATGCACGTATGGTGAAATTAGTTGGATTGTTACATCAAAATATTTGTAGCGACAACATCGTCAATGAATAAAATCTTTTATTCAGTTATAATAAGTTGTCCCAATACGGTCCAATAATTAATTGAGTCCAATTAGATCAACTCATTCCTCGCTTAAATAACTCTATTTTAGTCAACAACAAATAAAATCTTCACCATGGAACTTAACGTGACATCAGATATGAGTCCTATATTTGAAGTACCATTGATAAATTTAGAAAAATATTTATAACTTTAAACCAAATTGAAAGTTACTCCAGAAGTAATGCAAAATACAGCCTCAATGTCTCAAAATTCAGAAGGTAAGTAAATTATAAAATCTTAAACTTATTGTTCGGAAATCCTAATGTTAGTGGTGTCCCCTTACATCGTTAAATCAAATTCTTATATCTTTAAATAATTGTTTACAAAACAAAAGCATTTAACACCCGTCTAATTGGCAACACCTGTGACTTAAATCTAAACAATTTAAGGAATTCATAGGAGATTTCTGAAAAAGCTCGCTAAAAACTTGCCATTCCGGGAATTAAGCCTCCAGTGAAAATACAAAATTCTACAGCATGTACACTAAAGTAAACAAAATGTCTCTCTCCTGATATATGGCAACCATTTGTACTACAATAATTTTTAGTCCTGCAAATCAAGTCTTCCTTTACGTGCAATTTATTCACTACAATGTCAATGAGCGTCCAATCAATCCCTCGGTTAAGTGAAAGTCCAATATTCATACCCTTTCTTCTGTGTTGTGGACTTCTCTTTTCACGTCGGCTGTCTTCCTCCGCTGCAAAAGGCAAGGTGGATCCATAACCTCCATAGTCCATAATATGTTCGAAGGTATGGCTTCATGTTGTACGAGTCACTTGGTTATTTCCATCATCTGTTCTTCATTCTATGGACTACAGCAACAACAGATCTTTGTAGAACGATTCTAATCTTGAAATTTAATGACAAAAGACAATCCATTTATAATCTTTCACCGGGGCGAGTTAGGATGATTTTGCACAAGATGATTCACCACATTGGAGGAAGTAGCACTAGGTCCACACTCAGCTTTCTGTAAAGCATTTTGGAACAAAACCATATATTATGTCCATTTCAGAACTCAACAATAGCAAAAGCACAAGGTGGGTCATGATATATTTAGTTGGGAATACTAGAGTGAGTTTCTCGATGATGAAAAACTACTGCATAATATTAACAAGGCAGTGTAATAGAAATCACAAATGGTTGTCTGCTGACTGATCGAAAAGTGCAGTTCAGAAGAAAAACAAAGGAATAGACTAAGAGCTCACATAATCTCACTCATTAGTTACTAGATATGCAAAGGACAACATTGTATCAACGAAGTTTGACTAGACCTAGTTATCACCAAGTATTATAGGCCAGTATAAAATTAATCATTCAATAAAACCAAAATAGAAACGTTTGAAGGGAAGCTGCACAGGAATTCTTGGATAGTGGTTGGGAACTAGGGGCTGATCCACCAAATTCGTACCTCTAAAACGGGAATAATGAAACAACTCACTCCATATTTCCCTGTTCCCGCTTTAGAATCTGGTGATAGCAAATTCCAAGAAAGGAGTGGTTTATCCCCCGATAATCACTACCATCTTGAAATATTCCCACACAACGCTTATCCGAGCATCATAGTGTGTTTTCAAACAAATAAATCAAATAAACCATGGGTGACATTAACAAAATTCACACCTCTGTAGGATTTTGATTCGGAAATCCATTATTCTCTGGCCCTTCATCTGACACGGGATTGACGTCCCAGAGAAACCCATTTTCTCTCTGTACAGCAAGTCTATCGAAATCATTATCCACAGCTCTAGAATGAAGTGAAATATAAGATAAGTACTTGTCTGCAACATCACAAGTCAAGAGAACAAAATAGTGTCAATACCTCAGCAAATGCACGGAGCAACTAATAAAGTAATAACTAAGAGTAAGATCATCATCTTTAGTAAATGGCTGTGTATCAGAGCTAGTAAAAATGCTAATAATGATGAAGTCTAAAATACTGGAGAAAAAGATTTGCATCAATATGAAAAGAGCTTGTACTTGTGTACTGCGTAGTAGGTCATGCCCTAGGAAAGCTCTTGCAAAAATTGTTAGAAAAACAAAAAAGGAATCTTATAATTGAAAGGAAATCAGCATAATAGCCCTGGATCACCCCTCGAAATGTTCAATATTTTAAGAAGTGGAATCAATAAAATCCAGTTTACATTTCGGTACGATGGTCCATATTATTGACACATTTACACAGTTTTGCCTTTAGTCATGAAAATTGAAATTTTCACCCAGATCATAATGCACACACATGTATAACTGCTACTGGTAAAGAGAAGCACGTGGACTCTTCGTTACAATAATGTAGGAGATTATAACCTAAAAATGGTTTTACCAGCTAAGCCACGAAGGGCATTCTCAGCAGCCTGTTGCTGGGCATCCTTCCTTGTCCTGCCCATCCCAACACCGATTTTTTCACCAGTAAAGAAAACCTACACATTGATTCAGCACACTGAGCCTCCATCTAATAAATTTAGGTTAACTCTTCACAAAACATCGGACAATATCAGATAGTGAGAGATCATCGAGCATTGCAGGATGCTGAGCAGCATTACAATCATCAACAGATAAAGAAATTCCAGACTAACCATTTGGGCTATTTAAATCTAAAAGGACAAAGAATGATTAATTGAACATCGACTGGCAAGACATAAATCAATTACAAAGAGCGTATTTGGTCTCAGCAGTTAATAATTGCCACAATCATCTGTAGTCCCACAGCATTTAACATTGAAGAATTGCATAGCAATGTAATTCCAAGTGAGACTACACTAGCCCAAGTTGAGTGTCAAATGTAAGTGAGAAACTTTCAGGGAGTCTTTCATATGTTTAGAGGTGCTAGCAACTGGCTATCAAATATAAGGCTCACTGGAAAATTAGCTCGAGTGGCAACTTGTTAAGCCTCTCACACCAACAGGCAAGTTGGGCTTCTAGTGTTACTGATGACATATGTCCCAGAGACACAGGATTCTATGTAATGTCATCAAAACAGGTAGGCTCAACATATCCCTGGTGAGAAAAACACATTGATGAGACGATATATGCCGTGCAAGAAAGATGAGGGTGCACGAATTTAAAGCCGGAGTAACTATAAGAAACACCCCACCCAACATCTCACACATACACAAAGAAAAAAAAAAGAGAGAGAACGAAAAAATGTCTTACAATGGAAAGAAATTCAAAAAGACGCATTTATGAGGAGGTATCAAACTTATAACCAAGGGTAGCAATTTGGGCAAAGTGGAAAATGGAAATAGTCCTTTGTGGTTGTTAAATCTCAATGTGCTCCTTGGACCTGGGCTTGATCTATCATCTCAGATAAACCAAGATATAATCGTGTTTTTACACGTCTTCTCTGCAGCCAAACTTAAAATGATAAACTTCCTGAAGGCTGCTGAACATGAATTCCCTCCAATCCCCGCATACAGAGTAGTAGTTTCCCTTTAAGCCTTCTTCTCACATTGATCGGAGTGATTGGAAAACTAACAAGAGTAGTCATAGGAATGCCTTCTAGCGGTAATTTTACAATAATAATTTTTGATATTTTATCAAGTCAAATCACTTATTTAAGTCTTTGAGAGCTTGGAATAATTATTAGATTTTCCAGGTAACACAAGAATTACAAGGTTCTCAAATCAGGCAACAATTGCAAAGAGGGTCCAGACATTATATGACAAACAAATTTCCATTAGGAAATGTCAATCTCAACCTGCAAAACTCTAGTAATATCACAAGAATCTTGATCTCAGTTAAGCATGTCTACAATGTTAGATGGACACATAGACACGGAAGCATCGATACGTGATTTTTCAAAAATGTAGGACACAGACATATTAGGGACATATTAATTTAAATTCTTTAGAATTGTAGAATTATATGTACTACATTTATGTTTATACTTTTTCTCTCTTAAACGTCAACTTTTTCTTAGTTTTGATTTTTTTCGTTGTTAGAAAAACACAAAGACACAGAAGCACCTACACGTGATTTTTCAAAAAATGTAGGACACAAACACATCAAGGACACATTAATTTAAATTCTTTAAAATTGTAGAATTATATGTACTAATTTATGTTTGTACTTTCTTATCTCTTAAACATCAACTTTTTTCTTAGTTTTGATTTTTTTCGTGAAATCTCCTAAACCGGATGAGTTTCTATTAGTTATATTGATACGACTTTAAGTTCAACTATATATTACACTGTAAGCGAAGGAAAAATACATATACTACATGTCGAGTGTTCGAGGAATGTCAGGTGTCGGACAAGGACACGTCGCATCAGTAGGAGTGTCCATGCATCATAGCATTTGTACATCACAAGGTACAGGTATATCCATTATCTCATGGGATATTTCAAGTATTAACCAATATATAGATGCCAAACAAGGGAACCCTCACCAGATCTGAATATACCATGTACATGTGCATATTGATCAAGAAACAACAACTATATTTTAACCGCAAAGAGAACACCATAAGAAACTCCGCTGCTTAAGCTCTCATTTGCAGTATCTTAACCATTTTGAACTGAGAACATCCAATATGTACAATTTAATATACTAACCTCTATTGAGAACTGCAAATCATCACTGGTGCTTACCACCGGCTTAAATTCAACCTGAGCAAGAAAACGCATTATGATGACACCTAGCAATGAATATATGTTACTTGACATTGTTTCTTGCTAGAAACGTGAATTTACCTTTGATCTGCATCTTCTTCCTATCTCTTGGAGCACACCAATAGACAATGAAGGCAACACGTTCATTTTCTCACTTTCAGGTTTAAGCTCTCTATTGTTGGAGGAGTATTGGTTTTGAGAGACACCAAACTCTACCAAGAAGGAAAAACAATATCATATTAGGAGAATGTAAATGGCAATATCTTCAGGTTGCAAGTCACCAAAAAAAATAATAATAATAAAATAAAATAAAAAATCAGATTGAGGAGAAAAACATCAAATCCAAGGTTCAATTGTTATCAGCAATAGCGCCACAAAAAGATTACCTAATGCACCGAAATGATCCTGAAATTCAGGGAAAAAGAACTTTAAACGGATTTTTCTAATAAGAACACGCAGTCACCATATATGAGTAGCAGATAGCAACATTGGCATGTTGGATATAAATTGTCACAATAAAATTGACTGCGTTATATGTTATTCAACTTGATGTGGTACATCCACCTCTATACAATGTCTTAGTACCGCATTTATTAATAGGAAGGGATGCATAGGTTATCCCTTTTTTTTTTTTCCTTGTATATTCTTTTAGAGGGGAATGATAATTCAGTAGGTACGTTTATCACTGGCTAAACCTCATGCAACTAACAGCCGAAATTATTAAATAAACTGTGGAGGACAACAGTCCAAAACAACAAAGAATAACTCATAATCAGATAGCTATCTCCTATCTGTTCAGGAATTTCAATGACTTGACTATAAAGTCATTGATCATTTGCCATACAGTAAGGATAAAAATCTGCCATCTTTCTAAATCTGTACATGTCAAATTTCCTTAATATAATAAATCTACCTTCTTCTGTCAATGAAAACGAACAGATTCAATTTAGCTAATAAACAAGAGAACGCACAATTTTTCAGCCAGTGAAAAGAAGAAAATCATTTTTTGAAAAGGACAAAAAAATATAAAGGAAAATAAAGTTCAACAACAGTAGCCATAGACTCACGTAAACATATAAACGTATATCAGAGTGGGTAAATTCATTATATTTAAAGAGAGGGCTATAAGAACCATAAAGAAAAACCCAATTAGTTAGAAGATAAAAATTGGAAATCAGGTACGATGCACGAAACAAAACAATAATTAGTTCAATTTGATTAAACAGCCCAATAATGGCCAATCACGTAAGCCTCCAAACTAAGGGTCAATTCATAGGTCCGCTATTAGCAAAAGTTTCTTGCGCATTATATGTGAACAATCTTTTCTTGGGACTTCTCATCCTGTGTAAAATTGTCAGCGATTAGTCACTGGACAATAGTGACAAAGGAAGGAAAAATGCACTTTTATGACATGACCTGCATTCATTAACATCCATAGAGGCAATAGAATACAATTGTACTTCATACACAATAGCGTGGCTGTAATGCTATCTCCCAATGCAAGATACAAAGCATTCAATTCACGGTTCCTTTTTCTATGTAGAGATGGTGGATAATCATCATAGCCATTTTTCCTTCAATTGGTAGTATTATAAATTTAACGAAACAAGTCCAAGGTATAACAAGATAATATGGCAAAAATAACACAAAATTCAAGTACCTGCAAACTGATTTGCCAGTAGAGGGTTCTGTTTCTGTGAGTCATGCCCTGAGTTAACCTGCTTATAGATGAAACTGAACCGTGTAAAAGAAGTATGCAAAGAAGGAAGCTGATATCAAAATAACATTTAAAAGGCAAATGGCGCTTTAGCAACCTCTTCCTTCTTCACTTGAGGCACATGTGATAATAGTCCCGGAAGAACAGAAGGCGGTGTACCATTAGTAAATGAATTCTGACGACCTCGATGTCTATTGGATGGATCAGATTCTGAAAGATTTCCTTCTGATCGATTATTGAAATGCTCTCTATTTGCGTCTTCTACTAACAACCCCCCCTGTGGTTGTAGGAATGGTGCAGGTTGCTGCCAAGGCAATCTAGTCAATAGAGAAGGTTCCGTCGAAGCTAGGTACCTGTTTTCCCTTCTAAATGGATCTCCAAGTAAACTAGGTTCTACAGTGTATTTGGGGGGAAGAAAATAAAAAAGAACAAAAAATATCTCATCACTAATTTATGTTACTTTATAAAATTGAAGATAAAAGTACAATGCACAATGAAACAAGAACAAAAAAGTAACTGGATTTTAATAAACTTAAAAGCGTGATGTTCATCACCATCCGTCCAATTTTCAATATCAAAACATTTCTGAAATAAGACCCGTACTTTCAGAAGGCAATACAGCTCTTGAAGATGGTGGAACAATAGCACTTGCAACGGATACTACAGGGAGCTTATTACTATCAGATTTCATCTCTACATTGTTAGTCACAGATTGAGAAACAGCATTTGTAACATTCTTCTCTTCCTGGATAACATAAGAACGAGAAAATATGGATGAAGAAAACATTCCCCTTCATGTTTTTCAAGTGGAGTACAAGAACAGAAATACGTGAAATACCATCAACTGGTACAAGAAACTACCGTGTAGTTCAATCTCTGAGCAACTTCAGGGCCATTCATTCCCTCAATAATTGGAGCATTAAGATGTCCATTCGGCACAAAACTAGTATCCTGACAACAAATACGTTTGGACATTACTATCATACTTCACAAACAAATTGAGAGAGAAAAAGTTCAATCTGAATACCTCTGACATCAAGTAGTTGCTCACATCTGGTGGCGAAGGCAAATTCACAACCTCATCTTCATAGAAAATATCGCATATTCTTCGAAGTAGATTTTCATCGAACTCTCTATTGTGTTGAGGAAAAAAGCGTAAGTCATACAGAGCACCCATCTAGAAGAATGTTACCAAGATATACGACATTTATCTATTTACTAAGTACTTCAATAAATTATGAGAACTCGACTAACTTGAAAAAACCGCCCCTGACATTGCATGCAACATTTCTTGCTACACAAAGGACTGGAACAGCAAATGCAGTCTGATCGACAAAATATGTCCATCAATAGCAGTTCAGATGATGAGCAATTGAAAACATGTTACAAAAACGAAACAAATACCTCTGCCTGAGGAGAAAAATATGGAGTAAACGCAGGTACTACATGAACACGAGGCTGATCCTTCTCTTCCCACACCTTCAAGCGATCATCAATTACCATTGCCATTTTTGGATGACAATTTCCACCTTGGAAAACATTGAGTAAAGATTTTCTTGCCCCTAAGAAAACAACGATATAAATAATTAAACAAAATAAGAGTTTCATTTGATTATTTTACTAGAGAGGGCTAAAGATAAGAATGAGATCAAATTCACTATGAACAAAAAGCAAACATCCCCTGTTCATGTATCTGATCAAACATTAGAGATAAGTGCTAAAATATTTTGACTTCATTCATACAAATTTAACTATTTAACTATAAAATTATATAAACTAGAAGGAAGAATATTTTTCAAATCTCCAAGATGCTCTATATAATTGCCATAAGTTAAGGCCCTTAAACTATCAGCAGCAGCTAAAAGGAAGCCCTCTCATAAAATATGATGCTCACCTGATTTGACACAGACAACGCGGTCCAGTAGTTGCTTTGAACTAATCAAGCGTGCTTCTGGATCAAGCAGCCTCCAAATTTCCAGTGCATAATCTCTTTCAGCCATCGTACAAACATAAACTTCAAACCTTTTCCGACCTTTCGCAGTCAAATAACTTTTCAAATCTTCCCAAGCAGGTCGTAACCTGACTAGCACACTAGTATCACGATTCTGTACAGGAGAGCAACCATTGCAGGAGCAATGAGTGATGTGAATCAAAGAACAAAGAGAATTACATAACTGACCAATCGTTACAATAATTTTACAATGGTGAATCCTAATCTAAACCCGTCTTACCCTGCAGAACCCAGCAACCAATCTATAATAAGAAAAGTAGATACTATAACAGCGCCAAACTGAACAGGACAGCTTATGCAAGTAGTCGGAAGATAGCATCAATAGAAGACTTCTCGTCTTGATTCCAGAGATGGAATGCAATCCTAAATTAGAATCCTCCAGACTACGTCTCATAAAAAGATGTCCTCCTGAAGATTATAAAGAGCAAACACTCATTGACTATGATAGGCAATTCTTTCATTCTTCTTAGCCTCGTCTTTGATAACCTATTTAGTAAAATAGAGCGTGGGGTGCTCTCTAAGTCTTCTTTTATTTCCAATCATCAAATTTAAGTTCATTTTTTACTATAGATAATAATTCCACGTTAAATATATGGCAGTATTTCCTCAGTCCATTTAACACTATATTCAAGTGATGGTTATCATGTGTTAAGAAACTCTGCAGAATAAATCAGAAATCGAAATTACTAACTTCCATAGATCAAAAAGAAATGGCAAGAAAATAATTAATTACACAAGTAGCAGCAGTAAACAAGATGGCATCAACAGTATCTCCTAACCTCAGGATTAATGCGAGTAAGAACAACATTTTGTTCTGGCAATCTAACAACCGGCCGAACCACCCGCTCGAGCCCATCAGATAGCTGAGGCACCTCCTCATGCTGAACATTGTACACTTTCCCACCATCCACAACACAATCAGTCTCTGCATACTGCTTTAGTAATACCCGATCTTCGACGTATCTCTTCATCTGAGCTACAATTCCAGATTCCCGAATCGGATCAGTCTCACGTTCAATCCAATCCCGCAAAGACTCAATTCTGTCCTCAAATGATTTCATTGTGTTGGCAACAATGAGAGTTTCATCAAGATCAAACACAATCGCTAAACATCGTGTATTCAACATCCATAGGCATGCACTATACAAACCACTCGGCACTGAGTAGCACCAAAAACAAGGGAACTTCTTCTGCTTACTAGGCATTGCCACTAAATGAACCTCCTCATTCCCTAGTAGCACCACTGCCGTCTAGAGCAAATTATAATAGTCAGTTCAATAGACAGTAGATTATTCATACAGATGTACATAAATGCACATATGATGCCAAATGGAAGTTATTGCAAGCACTGTATCTAGTATCTCGGGATACCTTTATAGTCATTGGAGCAATAATTCATAATTGGCCATATGCATGAATTGAATAAATGACTAAGCTAAGTATCATTCCAATGAATGAACTGCAACAAGTTTAACTAAAACTAATTAAGATTTACAACATCCATTCATACACAGCACACATCCACAAGATGAACAGAGTATCTATAAAACTATCAGAAATGTAGTTCTTTGTGCGACCTTGAGTTCGTAGAAGCAAGACGCGTGGAGATTGATCAAATGCTCAGGATTTGGATTGGAATTTGTATTAGCATTAGGCTCGAGTTTGCACCGAACTGAAGCAGAGGAAATTGTTTGTAGAACCGAGAGAGGATGACATCTCTCACTTTTGGGGGAGATTGTATGAATACGAATCTCATTGTTCGGGAACTGAAAATTCCCATCCTTCACAGGAACAGTATCCAGCTCTCCCAAATACACATCACCATGGTACACCAACGTTTTAAACCCTAATCGACTCATTAATTGTGATAAAAACTCCCAACTTCACAAAATCAAGAACAAATACATTCAACTTCTGCAAATGTGAAATCAAATAGGAGAATTTATTGCACAAATTTGGGGATTAAAAAAGAAAAGAAAAACAACTCTCTCGCTCTGCATGATTTTCCTCACACACTTTCTCACTCTATTTATTTTCTCTCTCTAGAGGAACTCTCTCTCTCCCTCCTGAGGCAGCGGTTTCGAATGAGGGTGGGCTTACTTTATATAGAAGTGTGTAGGGAGGAGGATCGATTATGTAAATGGACATTCTTTTATTGAAAATTTCGGATATGCCATTTTGTACGGAGTATATCGGGTAAATGCAGTAAAGAAGGCGGGTCATGCATTGAGCGAGGCGGATCGAATATGCTATCGTACGCGTGGTGCTTAATGTGCTGATATGAATTCATGACCGTCGACTTGCTTGGCATTTGTTACTTCAGTACGTATGGAATGTAGGTAATAATTCCCTCCCTGCAGTGAGAAGTTGTACTTCTTAAATCAGATATTATTAAAGATTTAAGTACGTGAATTCTGATTGGTCGTTTTACAATTATGGTGCCCTTGAGAACTAATTACAGCCACCATGTTTGGTTGGAATTATAATCAAATTTTTAGTAAATTTTTATAAAAGTTGATAAAATATGTGATTGAAAAATTATGAATCCTTATAAAATATGTGTTTGAAATTAATTATTATTTTTGCCTATAAATTTTAATTTCTACAAAATGAGGACACAATAGTTAAATTAAGGTGATTATGATTTTAGAATGAAGAGTGTCCTCTTATCAATAAATATGACATATAAAATTGGTAAATAATCAATATATTTTTTATTAGAGATAATCACTAGTCCATGTGACAGATGATCTGTACATCTAATGAAATTTGGAGTAGTAGAACAATCGTTGATCGAGTTCATGGAGACGATTGCAACGTGGGACTTGAAATGATACATTGAATCACGAAAAAGATCCATGGTCCAATTCAAGAAAAGTAGGAACTCTGCATTTAAGGTAGGGACACGTGAGTTTATTCGTATTATATGAGAAACAATGCTAAATGTACACTCAAAATTTAACCTTCTTTATAACACTCTATTGTTTTCAAAAAAAAAAAAAAAAGTGTTGCAAGAAAGTGTGTTTTTTTCAAAAAAAAATTGTCCAATGTGATGTCGCACGTGGCATCATGTAAAAAATAATGTACATGTAGCCTGATTGTTATATGGGATATTTGGTACATGAGAAATACATTTATAGTTAAGTACTTAGAGATATTGACATGGGATATTTCAAATATTAAAATTGATTATAAGATTACACTAGCATACTACGAGAAAGAAAGTGAATGTTAAAGCGTTAATAAACACATATGATTCTCACATGATGCACAATAATGTGAAACGTGACTAGAATTCCCCGAAATTTGTTGTAAGCATTATGATTTTATGGATGTTAATCGAGAATTTTTTTTCATTTATATATGTAGTGATCTAGAACGCATTTGATGGGGTTATAAAATAAGCTATGAATTGCCATCAAAATTGGCCTAGTCATTACGTGTGGGATTCATAGCTTAAAAGATAGAGATGAAGAAATTGCACCCCATGTCTCTTTTTGGATTAACATTTTCAAAAATGTCATATTATAATAATTTTCGCAAGAATGTCACTTTGGAGCTTTTTTGTTCCTCTAGAAAATTTAAATACTTTAAGTATCCTTAATTAAAGTTGATTTGATTAGACCGAGAAAATAGTACAAAAAGTAGAAAAATATCACACTAAATCCACCCTACCCCATTCCATCCCATCCCATCCCATCCCCTCTCTCACATCAAAAAATCTCATTTCTCTAACCCTACTCTCCCCTCATTTGCAGAAGCAAGAAAACAAAAACTCAAATCTTCAAATCTTTCATTTGCAAAAGCAAAACTCAAATCTTGAAAGCTCTTACCTCCGTTAGCCGCTCCTCCGCCCGACTCTCCTTTCCCGTTCAACCGACATAGCATTTGGAACAAGCAAAGTGAATATTGAAATAATACAATGCCAAATTTGTTTTAGATGCTCCACTACATGTCGTATGAAACAAATGCATGTTATATTATCATTTGGCCATTGGAATTTGTTCACGTCAATGGTGTTGTAGATGGATTTTGAGTTTGTTTTGTTCAAAGATGAATGTACACATGGAGGACGTACGATACTATTTCCTAGTGAAAAGGTTGCATCGGGGTTCCCTCAACTGTCACTAGGACTCCATTCACTAGAAGTGGTAGGAAGAGAGAAAATAACGTGAAGTAATATGATTTTTTTTATTTGAAAAAGAAAATGTGTACCGTTTTGAACTTATAATTTGTGGTATTTTGAAAGTTTTTACATTCATGTTTTGTTTTTATAATTATTTGGAAAATTGTTTAGGTCCATTATCATGTATATTTAGTTTATGTTATTTTGCGCAAATACAGTGTTATTGTAAAATGATGTTGATTGAGCTCATATTTGATGCTTTCAAGTAAAGACTAAAGGACAATAGTATGATTATGATATGATATGTATTTGTATGGATGTGCAAATATTGTGGACATGGGGAATTTTATGTGTTTACTACCATGGTTCTAAAAGTAGTGCCTCCCAATGAAATGAATTCTCAGAACTCTTGATAAATAAGCCAGATTCTTTGATTTACGAGAAATAAAATTGAATGAAATGGGTGATTCATACATATGAATTGCATACAACTATAAATTTCCAGCAACTAATGTAAGAAGAGTATAACAAATCTAAGATTAAATCTTTCATTAATAACCTACAATTTATAGCGTATAGGAAGATCTAATATCTTAAAATATCATCATATGTCAAGAACATCTACGTGGACAAAATGTCCCCCATACGATAGTTGTAACCACTTCGTTTAGGTTCGATGTCGTGGAATGTGGTGACGGTTGCTTATCACTGTCAATAATATTTTCAGCCTCTATACTAACGAGTTATCCAAGTTCTCATGTAAGGGCCGCCCCAATATAACGATTGAAGTGGTATTTTTTCCTCGCAACTTCCATTCGTCACCTACATGCACAAAATGTTCCTCGTGCGACATGATGAATCTCAAATTATTACTCATACATGAAATTTTCAGATAGCAATGATAAGCATTCGGCTCAATTAATACATTAACTTTAGTAGCTTGTAAATGGCGCCTACGAATAAATTATACCAAATAATAGCATACCAATGAAAACAATAGTTTGAATGTCTTTCCCGACATTTGAATCGTCAATCTCCACACTTTTTTTTTCTTGACATTCAATATCTACGATTAACTCCTAAGGAGTAGCATTTAAAGTGTGTGATTAGAATACATTTTTCATAACATTAAATGTGTTCATCAATGTTCAACTACCAAATAACAAAATTTTCACAAATAATTTATCCAATACTTTATTAAACTAGTAACAGCTAAACGTGCATTGCACATTATTTTGAAATGTTTTATAAACGCTGTAAAAAT